>JANAVB010010198.1:24176752-24319252 GCA_029216955.1 Iris pallida
GTTGTGATGCATTCAGTGGCCTTGACACGTGCTACACGAGTCACGAGTCTCATATAGGTCTCGGACTTGCATAGTTGGTTGGCCACCGATACGTGAGGATGTCCGTAAGGAAATAACCGCTAATAGAGTTGCATGCTAGAAGACTTAGCAGTTATGAGTTGTCATTGAGCGGAGAGAACATGATTGGAAGTTGACTACCACCCTATCTATCGTAGACTCGCTCGCTACTGAGGAACGATAGGTAGACTATATGCTATAGACTGGCTCGATACTGAGAAAGAGTATATGGTGTTGTGACTCGCTACTGAGTTACTGTACTGTATTGGTATTTTTCTGACTTGACCCGGTAGTCATGCGACCATGAACTGTTCTTAAAATACATTCCACTTAGAATGGTTGGGCGACCTTTATCAGTAGGTGTACATACTTTTCCATATGGTTGTGTACTATACCATTAATGGCTTGGAACGGTATTTTGTCACGAACTAGTTTGCCACACCTTGTCCTTGTTTGGTTGTAGGTGTAGTTCACTGCTTCGATGATAAAGTGTTGAACCATGTTATGATCTAGATTAATGTGAGCAGTTTATATTTAATTTATATGACATGTTTTTCTGTATCTTGTTATGTCCCGCTAAGGACCTAGTGATCTCTCCAGGTGTAGATGGTCAGGACTACCCCAGGAGTACAAACTCGATTTAGCTCCTTCGTTTCCTACCGAGGATATCTTACCCTCTGACGATGCCTGATCCTTTCCTTGCTTATATATTTCATTTACTTTTGGAGGGTGGACTCCAGTATCTTAAATTTTATTCATAAATGTTTGGTAGTGGATTTGTTTCCACCCGGCTATCTATCTTTTGACTCTTTTATTTGATACTATTTAGACTATCATTTTATTTTATGATTTTGTGGATGAGATATAGTTATTTGTGATTGGCTTGTGATTTATAGCTTATGTATGTATACGAGGATTCCACATATTGGAGTATTCTTCGTATGCATGCAGCTGGCATGTTTCGTATGCCTAGTCCTACGTATTTTAAGACTGGAGCGTTACATGTTTTTGTGGTGGTCCATACAGGTCAGAGCATATCGTATCGGCTATATAACTGTGCTGATAGGAGCCTGTATATTGGATTAGAAATTAGGCATCTCATCCACATGTTTGATACCTTCCTTGATTCCTCTTCAAACTCTCATTTGATTGCTTGACTTGCATCTTGCTTGAAATTGTTCTAACAAAAATTCTATATCTCGTGCTAGAAAATGAATCCTCATAGCGGTAGCACTGCACCACTTACCATCACCCTAGGTAACTCGACAGCCCAAGAGGAGCAAATTCACTCACAACATCCTATAATAACCTCAACCATGCCTTCTCAGTCAGACCAGATGACCCCACCTGCTCATCATCATCCCCAAGCCTCTGAACCCCAGTTAGTTCAGCCTGTTCAGCAGACCCCTGCACCCCAGGAAGGGTATACTCTACCACGCCTTCATCAGAATCTACCTCAAGCTGGACCGTAGATGCCTATACCCACGGTTGATGGAGATGATACTAATCGGTTCCTTTATACTTTATTACGGGCTTAGTGGCAGCAAAATGAGTTGTTGAGACAAGACGTGATGGTCTTACTTAATAGACCCCCATCTCTACCACCAGCCTAAGTACCAGCACCTCTACCAAGGCCCCATTCATACGTAGGCATTATTTCAGATTTCACCCAAATGAAGCCGAAGACTTTCAGAGGTATCGAAGGCCCACTAGAAGTTACTTCCTGGCCTATTAGGATAGAGAATATGTTAAAGGCATCACAGTTTCCTAAAGAAGATTGGATGACCGTAGTTGATTTATTACTCGAGGACAATGCCCATCATTGGTGGGAAGCGAAGAAGAGGCGCTTGGGTACCAATCAGTCATAGAAAGAGTTCTACAAACTCTTCAACGAGAGGTACTTTCCAACCACTACTCAGAATGTACTGTATGATCAGTTCCTCCACCTCAAACAAGACGACAAGTCGGTTGATGAATATGATGCAGAATTTAGCCGACTAAGCAAATTTGTTGAGGGATTAATACCGACAGAAAAAGAGAAGGCGAAAAGGTTTCATAGTAGATTAAGACCCGAGCTTAAAATACACACCACTGTGCAATCCAGAATTTTGCACGCCATTAGAAGAAGCTAGAAGCCAGGAGATCCTTCATAAGGAAGCACAACAAACTCAAAGATACTATGCCGTAGCAGACTTTCCAGTTCAACTTGGCTCAGGAGGCCCCGAACGATGACTTACTGCATAATATCAACAGCAAGCTGTGCCCTACCAAATTCCAAATATAATAACCTGCCAGTTTAGTGGAAGGAGAGGGTACCAGCAGAAGGACTGTCGTCGGCGACTAAAGTGTTGCTTCAATTGTGGTTCCAGTGAGCATAAACATTGAGATTGTCCCAACCGACCTGCCACGCCCAGTTTAGCTCCAGCACCATCACTGCAACATTTATGGTGGCTAATAACTCTCAGACCAGGTGCACCACAACCATTTCCCTAAAAGAATATCAGGAGGGAATAGCCTTGGTGGGCCAGACACCAGAGAATAGGCCTGCTGGAGAAGAGATAAATAATTTGAGGCAAGGACGAGCATTCACCATGACAGTACTAGACACCCTTCCCAAGTTGACAGATACCACATGTATTATTCTAGTTAATACATTATTGGTGAACCTTCATTAGTGTCCTATTCATGCATAGAATAATTATCTCGTTCTTTCTAAACACATTGGGATTGAAAGTTAGCAATTGCACTGCAAGTTACTACCTGCAAACATCTTTAGTAATACCATAAGTCATAGCATAGCCAGACTTGCTTAGAATAGCGATTAAGAATTTAGTCATTAAGACATGCCTTAGAGCTGATACCCCTTCTGTAGACCTTATATATGTGAAATGGCCTATGTCCTCGGTTCGTTTGTTATTATAGTATTTCGTGCGAAGAGAATTTCCATGGGAACACAAGTATGACATACACAATATTCTTCCATCTATTCGAAATCTCTTCGTCCTTGATTCATATCTACCGCATCACGTTATCTATTACTCGTTGATATCAAGTCAAGGTATGATACCACGACTTGGAATATTTCTAATTTTATCAATCATAAAATCGTGCCCTGGTTTTAATTTCGAGAGAGGAATTTCTGGAGATTATAGATTGAATGCTCGCTAGACTTCTTTTACAGATTGATTAGGATAAATTGGTTACCGTTAGAAGGATAACTCATTGCCTCATAAAAACCCACCCTCTATTTTGATCCTTAGGGGTTCCCTATCGTGACTTTAATATTTGGAGCACAACACTAGACTTTTTTTTCAAACAAATTTCATATACAAGATCTAGACGAGCTCACCATCGTCTAGTTATATCATGTCCCACTCAAACATGTTCTCTTGTACTTTATTTTTATGATGCGACTTTCGGACCAATAACGGCCAACTATACCCCTTACAGTAATACCGATAAACTTTTTGATTTCAATTGGAGACCCAATTTCAACTCAAACCTTTCGACCCAATATATGGTTATGATCTACTCGAAGCCCACTATGCACATACCACTAGGGTACCAAGCAATTGAGGCCCCACATGCTACCTATACACGAAAGTCACGCAAGGCACATGACACCTATTAAACTAACCCGATTCGTAATTAGCCCAACCACTTTGGCTAGAACCTGTTCTAAAGTACCATAACCTAATAAGGATAGTTTAGATTGGTTTCATAAAATTTTATGCAGCCCATATAGATTAAAACCAAGATTTATTCAATCAAAGATTGATGTCCATATAGAGGAATCACTAAAACCTAGTTAAACCCATATGTGCTTATCGTCATATTTAGACCATAAAAATCTAACTTTATGAAATGAGCCTCTACATCTGTTATATAGTTTTCATCTCTGGGCCCACGAATACTTCTTCCATAAATTTCTTAACCGCGTCTTGTTTGCCATTGATTGTAAAAGAACAAAACAATTATCGGAGGACTGAACTTAGACTCACAATACAAACTCGCTTGTAGAAAGAAAGCCGAGGGACAAAAACCTAGGTACGACAATCTAAATACAATTATTTATTTTAGATTCTGGGGGGTGACGAAAGAGGCTCGGGAAAGCGACGGCAGCTCTGTCTTCCTCCTTGGACGATCGGGTGTAGCCTTGGCGCTGTAGAAGAACTGCTTGGCGTTGATAAAGAAATGCTCTCCTTTTAATTTCTCTCTGGCTCTCTGGATTCGAGAGGGTTGTGCTCTCTCTCTTTCTGCTCTCCGCTCTCTTCTCATCTCTGTCTGTCTCTCTCTTGCAAGGGAATGGCACCTTGCTATTTATAAGAGTGGGGGCATCATTAGGGTTTTGCGATGATTGCCCATTCTTAAAAGTCGACGGTTAAGGATCAATGAATCTGGGTCGCTCGTAATAGATTTTAGTAATTAATGTGATTACATCAAATCTCTGTGGGCAATTAATAATGATTGCCATAAATCGTCATGATTTGTTATGCCAAGCTCGGATCTCCTGCCACGTATTCAATTTTATTGATTGCAAATGATCTGATTTGATCCCAGTAATTATAAGGATGGCACTAAATCTGGTTGTTAGGATTTGTTAATGAATCTTGCCATGTGTCCCACTATTATTAGGCTGATAGCTATAGGGACGCTAGCAGAACTGCGAGTCACTTAGAAAATCTGAGCCGCATGAGGATTGCCCCCCTGAGCCGCATAAGGCTGACCATGTGTCAAGGCTGCTTGGGAATGGCCTCTGAACATTTGAACCGCATGGAGATGATCTGAACCGCATGATCGTAGGCAACCGCATGATGGGTGGCTTCCCATTGAGCCGAATGAAGATAGTCCTTGTGAGCTGCATGGGTAGCCTCTACCTGAGCCGTATGGGTGGCCTCTGTCTGAGCCGCATGGGTGGCCTCTGTCTGAGCTGCATGCGACTGTCCACGTGTCAAGGCCACCTAAAAGTCTTTTGGGGTTTGTCGGATTGTGTCAGAGATATCCTTCATTTTCCTAGGAGTCTGCCATTATGACAGAGTTATTATTGCATCTTTCTGTCATTGGTCAGAGCTGTCAGCCGTCAAGGCATTAAATACAGTAGAAGACAAAGGAAAGAGCTATTGAGGGCTACGTGGCTCCTCTCTGGGCCGCATAGAACTATTCGAGCCGTATAGACGCTTGAGCCGCAGGGGTCGCTGAGCTGCATGAGCTCTCTGAGCCGTATGGGGATCCTTGGCTGCATGGATGTTTCTTTATTTTTTTTCATGCTTCTACAAGACCCCCTTCAAAGTTTTTAATTTACAAAATTGAAATACTTTGAATAAGAAGCATGGCTATGTATAAACTCTTCTACCCGCATATGATATCCTTGCCGCATGGATGTCCCAACGGCATAGCCTCCTCAGCCGCATTGGTCAATCAGCCTCATGGATCCTTTGGCCGTATGGGATATCTGGCTGTATGAGCTCCTTTCCACGTCATCTGTCACGTGTGCAAATCTTTTTGCTTTAATTATTGTTTGATTCTAAGGTCGCTTTTTGGGGAAGGATCCCAAGAGTCTAGCCCTAAATAATCAGATCGCCTTGATAACCGAAGAGTCGATTATACTGCTCATGGACCGATGCGTCGGTCTATTGGGGTTCTGTCTATAAATAGCAGAGTGTTTGGGAAAGACTTCCTTTTACTTTCTTCGATTGCCCTAAACCTCTTGTCTTTGTCCTCATTCTCTGATCATAGTAATGGTTCCCAAGAAGACTGTTGCGGCGAAGAAGGCAGTATCTTCATCGGCGACAAAGGATAAGAAAGCTGCTTCTACGGTAACGGATGTGACAGCTCCTCTAGCAGCTGACGTACCCGTAGTTCACCCCAATGTCCACCCCGCTATCGATGATAAGGACCTCTTGCGTGAGTTTGGAACCCAGACTATCATAGCTACGTCGCATATTCTATGCGCGAGCCTTCATCTTCTTGTGTGTCGCATACACGTCTCGAGCCGCATGGGGTATGTTCCATGTCGGAGCCGTATAAGATCTGTTGTTGTAACCGCATAAGTACTTCTCTAGCGGGGCCGCATAATCTCAGCATAAACTAACTTGATTTGGACCGCATATGCCTATTTGAATTTGGACTGTATAAACTATCTGTATTTGAGCCGCGTAAGCGTGTCTCTAACGGGGCCACATAAGCTCACTTGAACTCGTCTTATCGCATGAGCCTTTTAAACTTATTCGAACTCTGTCTTATGAGGCTGTGTTTGAACATAGTCGCATGACTATGTTTAGTCACTATAGCATGAGTCTCCACTAGTCGGATCCGCATAAGCTTTTTCTAAGTTGGGCCGCCTGAGGATTCATTGAATCCGAGCCGCATAGGCTTGAGGGCAATAGTCAGTTATCTTTTTAACTTATTTCTTTTATGTTTGTCTCAGTGAATTTGCCAGTTAACGCTGCTGGAGAACCCCTGGTGGGTCGTGCCCAGGCCGCTATGGTCTATAGGTATGATCAGATAGTTCAGTATGTGGCGGACCAGCTCCCTAGTGATTAGCCTTTAACGAGGAAAAATACCCTCAAGAACCAACCTTTCTACTTCCAATATGCCATGATGAATTCAAAAAAGTTGGAAGGAGAATACATGAAACCTGCATTCTTCTTTGGAGATGCTTTGACTGTGAAGAACAGCCAAGTTCTAGATATATCGGAGAACTGGAGCTTCATCTCTAACGGGATTGCGATCCGCATCCCTCAAATGGAGCGTCACTTCCCATTATCTTGGTTCAATATGTTTTCGCTGGACAGGAAGATGGAAGAATCTTTGACTCCTACCCGGAATGGGATGTTTGTGGGCGACATCTATTACAATAACAGTATGAAGTCAGTATGTGCAGGCAAGGTGCATGCCAGCCGTTATGTAATGGGATTGACCCCAGGTGCTTTCTTGAATGTGTCGGGCCCCAATTTCATATTTTCTTCAGCCGATACTTTCCTGAACCAACTTGCTCGGAAAGGCTCCTATCCAATCGGCTGGTTGGCACTCCCAAGTTGGATACACTCCATCCCCTCATGGATCAATCTGTCTATGTGGATCTCGTAAAAGTATGAGACTTTTCTGCGTGAGATGGGTCTTTATCATGCTATTCGGGTCACCAGCCACGGCTTACCTGTAAACAAGAAGTTATTCATGGCTTTGCTGGAGATGTACAACTGCCGTACGGGAACCTTCTATACCCCTGTAGGGGAAATGGGGCTGGGACTCCATGAGATGCATACAATTTCCAAACTTCCCTGGGGGATGAAGCTTTTGAAGCATATACTCCTACGAATGAGGAGTTCGAAGAGCTGGAAGAATGATACTCGGGATTCGTGACTACTTATCAGGAAATACTATGCCACTATAGTACGTGCCAGCAGATAGCCAAGAAGGAAAGCAGCTCATAAGGGAATGCTCCCTATACTAAGGACTGGGTGAACTATCTCTTCTCGATGGGAGCCTCAGGCCGAGCCACTTCCCGAAGTCCTCAATCCCGGGAGGCGGTTCAGGTTTTGATGTCGTCGACGAAGAGGGTGGCCTCTACCAGCGATAAATTTGGAAGTAAGACCGACTCGTTTGGTTATTTTTATCAGGATACCCAAGAGCTGTCAGAGAAGGCGCTCTTAGTAGGATTTTTGATGGTATGGCTGCGGAATTGCGTTGTCTCAGGAGGAGCTAGTTCTATTAAAAGAATCAGCCGTAATTTTATTCTTCCTGCTGTGAAGCTAGTTTTTAGGGTGAAACTAGCTCTTCTCCCGACCATGGTGTACAGCATACACCGTGGCCTCCATACTTTTACGTCCAAGGTCATCGCCCACGAGGTAATAAAGGACTTTGAAAGGACTGAGCTGCCCTATCATTATCTGATGGGGTGGCTATTGATACACTACCAGTCTTTAATGAGACCGGGTTCTGAAGACGGCGTGATTGCTGATGATGCTTTTATCTTTCGTTATAGCAACGAGTCTTAGGAGTATGATACCAGGCGTGCCTGCCGGATGGCGCTTGCGAGAGCAGATAGATACAACTTTTTCGTATATGTCCCTCGTTTTACTGCTGAAGAAATAGCGGGTGTTCATCTCGACGGTATTGGTCCTCCTCAACTTCTAGACGGCCAGATGCTCTTGTGGTTGCATAATATTCGCTTCGCTTACCTGGTATACCACAATCGTAATGCCGTCTTCCTGGAACCTTACCTATCAGTAGGTTTGCTCGTCAGTTTGGGTACAGCCAACTTTTTCTGGATAGTCCCAGCTCTTGTCTGGGTTTTGAAGGTAGCCTCCTTGACGGCGTCAGGGCCTGGCATTACTATGATACATTTCATACCCGTGCCACTTTTTTGGTTCCTGCCATTGAGGCATCGGTAGAGATTTCGTACATGGCGGCCTTGTACCATGTTTTGGCGAACAAGCTCCACATTAGTTTTAGCCCGATTACCAGTTTTATCGTTGGTACTGGCTTGGATGAGAAGCCCCAAGGGGCCAAGACGAGGAAGAAGAAGAAGAATAGAGTTGAGTGCCTAACTCAGACTCCACCACTGTGGATGATGAGGACGAGGAGCGTGCTGCAGATGACTCTTCTTTCCCGATGGAAGATGTTGGGGTGTATCAGCCGCATGTCGCACCTGGTTCTCTACGGAAGCGTAGCAGACAAATCTTCCCTGTTGGCGGTATTCCTCACTCCCAAAAATTGGCTGCGACCAGATGTGGCAGGCTAACTGTAAGCGAGAGAAGCGAGGAGGTTGACCCGCTTCGGAGGTAATATGAATTACTACCATTTTTATTCAATTCTTCGTTTCCTCTAGTTTTGACCTTTAATCATTTTCTTTCCATCCCGTAGGTGTCAGAAGAAGAGGAATCTCAAGTCGCCGAGGTCATGACTCAAGAAGACGGGGGTTCTGACAGACCTGTTCCCGAAATTATGGAATTTCATCAAAATGATGCTGATAGAATCGTTCCTCCCTCTGGGGTAGCTGGGACAGGAGAGCCAGCAATATTTAACTTGGAGGTCGTGGGTGAGGTGACCACGTCAATTACGGGCGAGTTACAACCTCCACGCTCCTCCCTGGTAAGATAAGTCAAATTTTAACTTGCAAGGAGGCCTATCTGCTCTATCATCACGTCCTTCGGGTTACGTCGATTGATGGTTCCTCTGGACATACATGTCCTGCCTCTCCAGTGTCGATAATGGATATTGTTGAGACAGGCTCTGCCGAAGGGGCATTGGCGGAGAGGAGCGTACCTCCTCCCCTTCCGGTTCGTTTTGAGGGGCATTCCGTTGTCTCGAGTTCGGAAAGTCAAGTTGTGGGACAGCCGGGGCAGGGGACAATGATCCTTGCATCTTCTTTTGCTAGGTGGCTCCGAGAGTCGACCTCTCTGTCCTGGCAAGTGTACAGGCTCTTTGAGTGGCGGAGGAAGAGTTAGCTGCTATCTGTGCATCGTTCTGCCCGGAATTTGTCCCTTTGGTGGCAAGTTCTAGCGCACCTCCTCCGACGTTGCCGGCCACGCTTCCTTTGACGTCGTCCTCTACAGAAGTTCTGGACGAAGCATTACAGAATGTGGTTGGCTGCTTTTATCGTCACCTGAAGAGGGAATAGTGGCTGCTGTGGAAAGAGGGACCTCTTTCGTCTTGGCTTGACAATGCGCCCAGGGTCATATTGATATCCTTAAGACTTTTCCCGGTGGGGCAGGGGTAGCCGCGCTTCTGGAGGCAAAATTGCTAGAAGCTGATCATCTGTTAGACCAGCTTCAAGTGTTGTAGCAGGCTGATCCGTCTGCTGCTATAGATCAGGAGCGCGGTTTCCTTACAGCTACTGTAGAGAAGATAAGGACTGCTTGGGATAAGACCCGGCCGGCCATGCTGAAGGACCTCCGCGATCTGTCTGACCGCTATGATGAGTTGAGCCGCCAGAGTGAGGATGTTACGGCTCGGGAAGCGACTGCCTCCCGTAGGATTATTGACACGCGAGAGCAGATCCTTGAGCTTCAGAGGAAGTTAGCTTTCCTGGAGTCTGAGCTTGAGGCTGCCCATACCGAAAGAGGGCTAATTATCCAAGAGGCTGACAGAGTGAATCGAGCTTCGGCTGTTTTGGAAATTGCCCTGAAGAAGATGAAGGATGATTGGCGGGCATATATGAACTTGGATGATGCGGAACAGTTGTCCCAGGAAGCCAAGCGTAGAGCTAGACAACGGCTTGAGCGGGGGACCATCTTGGTGAGAAACAGCCTATTGGAATTGTGTAATGCCGAACTATAATCGGCCTTTTCTCCTTTTTTCTGTTCTCTTTTTCTTTTATTTTTGAGAGGGACGTGGTCCCAAAACGTGTAATGCTTTTTGGCTTCCAAATAAAAGAGTATCTTTTATTTTACCCTTTATTTGTACTGCTTCTTGGGCTTGTGGTGTTATGGCGGTGTTTGCCCCGCATGGGGGACTTATTTGTGGACCTGTTACCCCTGGCATACCTTGGTTTTAGGTACGGATAACAAGTTTGATTGGGGATACCTAGAACAGTTCCACGGTAAGGTGGTCGTGGGTGTTCCGGGTATCGGGAGATAGAATGCCATGGAGCAGCTGGAATCCCGGGACATGATGAGAAATGATGGGCCTGTACTAAGAAACTTAGCAAAGGATATTTGTGGGCCTATTATCCTTGGAGTACCCTGGCTTAGGATACGGATAATAGGATGAAAGGGAACCGACATACTTACTCAGAGGTAATGAGGACATGGCAAGCATGAAGGTTTTACCGCGGAGCCTTCCTACTCAAAGGTAATGAGGAAATGGCAGGAGTGGACTCAACGGAGGATATTTGTTGACCTATTATCCTTGGTTTACTCCGGTTGTGGGTACGGATAATAAGTCGAAAGGGAATCAACATACTTACTCAGAGGTAATGAGGACATGGCAAGCATGAAGGTTTCTTCGACGGAGCCTTCCCACTCAGAGGTAATGAGGATATGGCAGCATTGGGCTCAATGAAGGAGGGTACATAAAATCACTCAGAGGTAATGAGGACATGGAAGTGTTTGGGTTATGTACTAAAAGCATCACTTTTGTAGAAACCTTATTTCCTTAAATTTTGAATGAGAATCATATGGGCAAATATTTGCATATTGTATTTGTTGCAAGTGTTAATGCAAATGTCTAATATTCTATATTGTAGACAATATGGTGTGTGGTGTCACACAGAAGATCATATTATCAGTTTCCTATGGAGTATATAAATAGTTCACAACCTAGATGGACTTGGACAATCTATTGGAAAGGTTGTAGTGTAATCTGGTATTAGTCTATCTTGACTATAGGTTTACACTAGTACACTTTGTGTGTATTGAACAGGACCACTTGAGGTTGTTCTCTTTGTACTGACTACATAAGAGAACAAACACCTCTGTTATTATGGATGCTTGTACTCTTAATTCGGATATAATAATGGACATGTATATGCAATGTGCATTACTTTGACTCATAAAAGAGTGAGATTCATTATGGATCAACAACCTCTATGAATTGGGTAATAACATTGTATGTATGATGTGCTGTTGATTATAAATGGAATCCATGTCCCGATACATCGGGTTGATGATGTCCTCTTAAGGAGCTCATATGGATTGTCATGTAAACCCTGCAGGTGGATTATATCCGACATGACAAATAAAGTTGAGCGGAACGACGTAAAAATAAAAGATATCGAATCAATATAGTTGTCAGTAACTTAATTGATCGACGGACATACGATATCTTAACATGCGGAGCCAAACGAGCATATAATAAAAGGAGCCCACAAACATAATTTGGGATTAGGGAGGTAGTGCAACAATAGCTCATTAGTGGACCGAGCTATTGTTAATAGGCCGGGATTGTGTGTTCGGGCTAAACACGGGATATCCAGATCCGTTAGGAGGCCTAACCCTAATTTCTCCTCATGGTCCCTGCCGTAGCTTATATATTTCCTCTATTCTCTGGCCGCCAGATTACTAATCAGAAATCTAACATTTTCTCTAAATTCGTGATTCATGTAAGGAGAGAAAGAGAGTGCTGCTATGGAGAAGAAAAGGTTGGGAGATCGTCGCCCACACGACGTCCAACTCGAAGAAGGAATACGTACAGAAGATCTTGAGGTCGTCCGCTCGAGATTGCCAGGAATTACTTGTCTCCTTTCCGTCGCAGGTATAATTCGTGAACCCTAGTTTCCGCCTATGAAGGGTTAGAACACGTATTAGATCTGTTTAACTTTCTATCGATCAATACGCACACCAAAGGAAGGGTCCTGGGAATCCCCAGTTCCATCAATTGGTATCAGAGCCACTTTGGATCTACGTATTGATTGATACGTCCATGTTGTCCAATAAAACTTGCGCAATTTAATAGTCGGTAGATATAGATCTGTTCTAACTCGGTTTTGCAGGCATCTTAGATCCAACTACTATGGTCCAATGCATGTTTTTTGATTGTGTTGTTTAAACCACAGACATGTCGTGGATGTTGTTGTTGCTGTGGATGTAATTAAAATCACGAGGGTTGATCGTGCTTATTAATTTAATTTTTCAATCTAGATTATGTGTGAATTCTTTCGGGAGGCATAGGATTGATGTAATTTTAATTATTTTTGATCAATCATGATGGCGGTGGTGGCTGTTTCTGACCCCATATAGATCTGCGCAGCGCCAGATTTTGGATTCTGATAGTTGAGGACGGAGCAGCAAAGATGACCATAAAAGTTGGATATTTTCTCTTATTTTTTGTCATTTTGCTTTTTTTAATTATGCATGTTTATTATTGTGTGGTTGTTTTTTTGAAAAACCAAGCCTACATTAATAATGGACAATATGGACATAATATCAACTAGTAGAAAAACCCTCATTGTTAAATAACTAAGTAGGAGAGGATTTTTATTTAGTATAAATCCTATGGTCTCCATTACTGGTTTGTAGGTGATGTAATTATACTTGCGTGTTGGCTTTAGTGATTTCCTCCATATCGGATGAGTATAATTATGGATCACCAGTACAAACTTCCTTAGGGATAATTATAGAAAGTTACCTAGTATGTGTTCACTTCTTCATCTGAAGGAACTTATTACAAGGTAATGGACTTAGTATTAAGTAATGGTATACACTTAGATACAAATAATGGTATCCTCCCCATCGGAGTCACTGCTATTATTTGAATGACTAGAGCAAGACCAGCATATTAATTTTATTTGTCATAAAGTTATATTGAGATGATAGTAAAATTAATAAAAAAAATCTACTTGAATAAAGTTGAATTTGTATACGTCAACACTATCGTGGCATGCTAAATTCATGGTGTTCAAGGTGTTGGTGAATTTCTTATTATTGTTTTGAGGGAATCAATATTTAGTTAATTCAAAAAGTTTTTTTTGCCCTATATAATTTTATTTATGTGATTCTCAGGATTTCAAAAATGGGTTCTTTCAGTCCACTTATGGTGATTCTTAAAAAAACAAACTTACTGGACCTAATTATATTGACTGGAAACGTAATTTGGACATTGTTCTGACTGCTGAAGAGTACAAATATGTACTTGTTGAGGAATGCCCACCTAAGCCTGATGCTAATTCTGATGAAGAGGTCAAAGAGGCTTATAAGAAGTGGAAAAAGGCAGATGAGATGGCGCGGTATTACATTCTGCCATCTATGTCAAATGTACTGCAACATCAGCATCAGGCCATGGCTACAGCTTATGACATGATGTATAACCTCAAGGAACTCTTCGGACATCAGAGTAGAGCAGCTAGGTAGTTTGCTATAAAATGTTTGATGAATACAAAAATGGCTTAGGGCACACCAGTAAGGGATCATGTTCTCAAGATGATGGGTCATCTGAACGAGATGGAGATTCTTGGAGCTGAAATCGATGGGGAAACCCTGGTCGATATCATTCTCGGGACTCTGCCTAAAAGTTTTGATAATTTCTGCCTTAATTACAACATGAACAAAAGGTTGTATAGTTTGGCAGAACTTGCAAAAGAGCTACAGGATGCTGAATCTCTCTTTAGACAGAGTGGTCATGTTTTTGTTTCTAAAAAGGCTTCTACTTCTAAGCCAAAAGGCGGTAAGAAGAAGAATAACATTCAAAAACAGGCAAATTCAGCAAAGAAGGGCATGGGACCTCAAGGCGCGGTGAAAAAGCCGAAAGACAAATGTTTCAAGTGTAAAGGGTCAGGACATTGGAAGACTGATTGTCCACTTCTCAAACAAGGGAACAAAGAAGGTATATCTCATTTACTAGTAGTTGAAACATGTTTAGCGGTGTTATCTACCGGCACCTGGTGTGTAGATACAGGAGCCACTAATCATGTCTGCAATACATTGCAGGGGTTCCAGGAAACCAGACGGCTTAGTGATGGAGAGATATGCTTGTTCATGGGTGATGCTACAAAAGTATCGGTCGTTGCATTAGGAGATGTTACTTTATCTTTTGGTAAAAATAAGTCTTTGACATTGAGAGATTGTCTTTATGCACCTTCACTTAGAAGGAATTTAGTTTCTGTTTCTATGTTAGTTAAGGATGGATATTCAGTTTATTTTAATGATAATATTTTTATTAGAAAGAATAAACATTTTATCTGTTCTGGTGCATTGGTTGATAATTTGTATGTCATTAATCCTATTTCGCCCACAATGCAACTTATGGAAATGAATAATATGTCATCTAACTTAAATAAGAGAAAAGAAAATAAGAGAAAAGAACCTTCTTGTATGAACCAAACATATCTTTGACACTTACGATTGGGGCATATTAACCTAAGAAGGATTCAAAGACTGGTTGAAGATGGACCTTTGAGTTCATTGGAAGTGGAGGCACTACCAGTCTGTGAATCCTGCTTGGAAGGTAAAATGACCAAAAGGCCTTTTACGGCAAAGGGGTATAGGGCCAAAGATGTGTTGGAATTGGTTCATTCTAATTTGTGTGGACCGATGACTATCCAAGCTAGAGGTGGCTTTGAGTATTTTGTCACATTTATTGACGATTATTCAAGGTATTGATACATTTATTTGATGCGCCGTAAGTCTAAGTTCTTTGAGAAATTCAAAGAGTACAAGACTGAAACGGAGAAACGACATGGAAAATGTATCAAGTCATTACGATCAGATCGTGATGGCGAGTACCTCTTTGGAGAGTTTAGGAATTATTTATCAGAGGCTGGGATTGCATCCCAATTGACGGCACCTGGAACGCCCCAACAGAATGGTGAAGCCGAAAGAAGGAATAGAACTCTTATGGAGATGGTTAGATCAATGATGAGTTATTCGGATTTGCCAGATTCATTTTGGGGATATGCCTTAGAGACTGCAGCTTTTATTTTGAACTTGGTTCCTTCTAAGTCAGTACCTCTTACTCCCACAGAGCTGTGGATTGGGCATAAGCTTAGTCTGAAACATGTTCTCATTTGGGGTAGTCCAGCACATGTGCTGAATGGGAAAGCAGATAAGTTGGAATCTCGTTCAGAAGTACGCTTGTTTGTAGGCTATCCAAGAGGAACGAAAGGAGGTTTATTTTATAGTCCTAAGGATCAGAAGGTCATTGTTAGCACCAATGTCCGATTCTTAGAGGAAGACTATGTGATGAACCATAAACCCACAAGTAGAGTTGTTCTCGAAGAACTGAGACGTGAGACAC
Source organism: Iris pallida (assembly GCA_029216955.1). NCBI lineage: Eukaryota > Viridiplantae > Streptophyta > Magnoliopsida > Asparagales > Iridaceae > Iris > Iris pallida. The sequence goes on from JANAVB010010198.1 coordinate 24,192,482, forward strand.
CAAGTACTTCAGTACCAACAGTACAAGAGGATGAACCACAAATAACTGCACAACGTGTCACAAATGTTACACCACAACCGATAGTGCCTCGTCGTAGTAGGAGGGTTGTGATACAACCTGATAGATATATGTTCTTAGGAGAGTCGTCAGACTTCGTCCCTGAGGAACAAGATTATGATTCCTGTACCTACAATAAAGCACTCCAAGATAAAGATGCAGAGTCTTGGCAAAAAGTAATGATATCTGAAATAGAATCTATGGATTCTAATCAGGTATGGGAGCTTGTAGAACCACCTTTGGTGTAAAAGCCATTGGATGCAAGTGGGTCTATAAGAGAAAAAGAGGATCAGACGGTAAGGTTGAAACCTTTAAAGCTCGGCTTGTAGCAAAAGGTTTTACTCAAAGAGAGGGTATCGATTATGAGGAAACCTTTTCTTCTGTAGCCATGCTTAAGTCTATTCGGATTCTTTTATCTATTGCAGCTCATCTCGATTATGAGATTTGGCAAATGGATGTCAAGACAGCTTTCCTTAATAGAAGTCTTGAGGAAGACATCCATATGAAGCAACCAGACGGGTTCATTGAAAAGGGCCAGGAGCATCTTGTTTGTAAGCTCAAAAAGTCCATTTATGGACTTAAGCAAGCTTCCAGATCTTGGAACATCTTTTTTGATCAGGTGATAAAATCCTATGGATTTGATCAATGTCAGGATGAATCATGTGTATACAGAAAGTGTGACAGAAACGTGGTGGTGTTCCTAGTACTTTATGTGGATGACATCTTGCTCATTGGAAACAATGTGAAGGTATTATCTGAAGTAAGGGTATGGTTATCCAAACAGTTTGATATGAAGGACTTGGAAGAAGTAAGTCATATCCTTGGGATCAAAGATCTACGAGATCGCAAGAAAAGGATGTTGGGCTTATCCCAAGCTTCCTATATCGATACTGTACTAACTCGTTTTAGTATGCAAAATTCTAAGAAAGGTTTCTTACCTTTTAGACATGGAATTGCTCTATCAAAGGAGCAGTGTCCGAGGACACCTAAAGAGATAGAGAATATGAAGGCAGTTCCTTATGCTTCAGCAGTAGGAAGCTTAATGTATGTAATGCTATGTACGAGACCAGACATCTGCTTTACCATAGGCATGGCCAGCAGATATCAGTCTAACCCAGGACAAGAGCACTGGACTGCCGTAAAGCATATTTTGAAGTACCTGAAAAGGACTAAAGAGTATATGCTAGTTTACCAGGCAGATAGTTTAGTTCCCTTGGGGTATACAGACTCGGATTTTCAGTCAGATAGGGATTCCAGGATTTCTACCTCAGGTTATGTTTTTACTTTGGGAGGTGGAGCCATTGTGTGGAGGAGTATCAAGCAAAAATGTATTGCTGATCCCACCATGGAAGCCGAGTATGTGGCAGCCTCTGAGGCAGCCAAAGAAGCGGTTTGGCTCAGAAACTTTCTGTTGGACTTGGATGTGGTACCTAGTTTGCCTAAGTCTATTACACTTTATTGTGATAATAGTGGTGCAGTTGCAAACTTGAAGGAACCACGAGCCCATAAGACAGGCAAACACATTGAGCGCAAGTACCACCTGATACGAGATTTCGTAAAGAAAGGAAAAGTTGTTGTGATCAAGAGAGCATCAGCCGACAAACTAGCTGATCCCTTTACAAAGAGCTTACCAGCTAAGGCTTTTGACAGTCATGTTGAGGGAATGGGAGTCAGATGTGTAGCAGCATGGCTTTAAGTATAAGTAGAAGATTTGTAACAGTATACTGAAAAGCAATGCTTTGAGTATAAGTGGGAGATTGTTAGGATTATATACTAAAAGCATCACTTTCGTAGTAATCTTATTTCCTTAAATTTTGAATGAGAATCATATGGGCAAATGTTTGCATATTGTATTTGTTGCAAGTGTTAATGAAAATGTCTAATATTCTATATTGTAGATAATATGGTGTGTGGTGTCACACAGAAGATCATATTATCAGTTTCCTATGGAGTATATAAATAGTTCACAACCTAGATGGACTTGGACAATCTATTGGAAAGGTTGTAGTATAATCTGGTATTAGTATATCTTGACTATAGGTTTATACTAGTACACTTTGTGTGTATTGAACAGGACCACTTGAGGTTGTTCTCTTTGTACTGACTACATAAGAGAACACTCCTCTGTTATTATGGATGCTTGTACTCTTAATCCAGATATAATAATGGACATGTATATACAATGTGCATTACTTTGACTCATAAAAGAGTGAGATTCATTATGGATCAACAACCTCTATGAATTGGGTAATAACATTGTATATATGATGGGCTGTTGATTATAAATAGAATCCATGTCCCGATACATCGGGTTGATGATGTCCTCTTAAGGAGCTCATAAGGATTGTCACGTAAACCCTGTAGGTGGATTATATCCGACATGACAAATAAAGTTGAGCGGTACTACTTAAGGATAAAAGATGTCGAATCAATATAGTTGTCAGTAACTTAATTGATCGACGGACATACGATATCTTAACATGGGGAGCCAAACGAGCATATAATAAAGGAGCCCACAAACATAATTTGGGATTAGGAAGCTAGTGCAACAATAGCTCATTAGTGGACCGAGCTATTGTTAATAGGCCTGGATTGTGTGTTCGGGCTGAACACGGGATATCCAGATCCGTTAGGAGGCCTAACCCTAATTTCTTCTCATGGTCCCTGCTGTAGCCTATATATATCCTCTATTCTCTGGCCGCCAGATTACTAATCAGAAATCTAAAATTTTCTCTAAATTCGTGATTCACGTAAGGAGAGAAAGAGAGTGCTGCCAAGGAGAAGAAAAGGTTGGGAGATCGTCGCCCACACGAAGTCCAACTCAAGGAAGGAATAAGTGCAGAAGATCTTGAGGTCGTCCGCTCGAGATTGCCAGGAATTACTTGTCTCCTTTCTGCCGCAGGTATAATTCATGAACCCTAGTTTCCACCTATGAATGGTTAGAACACGTATTAGATCTTTTTAACTTTCTATCGATCAATACGCACACCAAAGGAAGGGTCCTGGGGATCCCCAGTTCCATCAGGAAGTTCTATATAAAGGTGTGATTTATTTTTGGCAGAAGTAAAACGACTCAGAGGTAACATTGACATGGTCGTTTTGGAAATTTGTGGATCTATTACCCTTTTTGTGCACCGAGAGTGCGGGTAGTGGATCATGAGGAAGGATTTTTTTCAGGAAGAAAGTTCAGAGGTATGGTCATACATGAATTACTATCTGAAAGAGTGACCAGAATGTGAGTTCAGAGGCACCTGCGGGTACATAACTCGATAATCTGAGAGATTATGAGTTCGCGGTACGGGAGGGTACATGATTCAATAATCTAGAATTTTATGGATATGAGTTCAGTGGTACAGGCGGGTACATAACTCAATAGTCTGGAATTTAGAATATGAGTTTAGCAATACCGGAGGGTACATAACTCAGCAATCTAAAAAATATGATATGAGTTCAGCGGTACTGGCAGGTACATGACTCGATGATCTAAAAAATGTGATATGAGTTCAGTGGTACCGGTGGGTACATGACTCGATGATCTGGAAAATGTCATTTAGACATAATATTTCTTCAGGAATTTGTCGTTGACGGGCAACATGAGCAAGTCTCCATTTTATTTTGCGAGACGGTAAGCATCGTTGGAGAATACAGTCTCAATGATAAATGGACCTTCCCATTTTGGCTAGAACTTGCCGGCGGTCTTATGAGTCATGACCATCGGCCTCTGGACTGCCAGAACGAGATCGCCTACTTAGAATGTTCTGATTTTACTTGTTGAAGGCTCCGGAGATGCGTGCTTGGTATAGCTCGATCCATTGCTGAGCCAGGAGGCACTTTTCATCTAAGGCCTTCAACTCTTGTAGTCGGCGACGATAGTTATCATCCGTCGTCAATTGGTAAGTAAGGGCGACTCGGAGTGAGGGTATTTGAGTTTCCAACGGGAGGACTGCCTCACTCCCGTAAACCAGGGAAAATGGCGTGTTTCCAGTGGCTGTTCGGACTGTAGTACGGTATGCCCATAAGCATTCACCAAGCTTCTCGTTTCAGTCACGTTTGTTGGACGATACGAACTTCTTGAGAAGTTTAATGATTGTTTTGTTGAATGCTTCTGCCAACCCATTCGCTGCTGGATTGTATGGCATTGAAGCAATATTCTGGATGCGGTGCTTGTCGCAGAACCGATAGAAGGCGTGGCATACAAACTGTGAACCATTATCGTGGATGATCCTTCAGGGCAGTCCAAAGCGATAGTTGACGTGATACTTGAGGAAGCTGATCACGTTTGAAGTCTTTACTTCTGCAAGTGGGACAGCTTTCGTCTATTTGGAGAAGTAATCTGTGATTGCGAGTATGAAGCAATGTCCTCGGGAGGAAGGTGGAGTAATCGGATCGATGATATCCATTCCCATGCTTCGAACGGCCAGGACGCCACTGTCGGATGTAGAAATTTAGATGGTTGTTGGATGAAGTCCGTATGGACTTGGCAACCTTTGTACTTTCTTGCATAGTCTATCGCGTCTGCTACCATCGTGGGGCAGTAGTAGCCCATTCGGTGAAGACGGTCTTGTAATTTAGGGCAAGGCGATGGGCCCCGCAGACACCGTCGTGAGCTTCGCGTACGGCTTTTTTTGGCTTCTGCATTTGACAAGAATTGAAGCAATAATCTATCATAGGATCGGCGATACAGCATTTTTGTCTCTGTATCGTAGAAGAATCTGAGAGAACGCCTTCGGATATAGGTGGCCTCTTTTGGGTTCTCGGGCAGGATGTCGTAGACTACGAAGTCAATGAATGGTTGTCTCCTGTCTGGGACTTCGTCGATCGTCTGAGCGGAATAACTCGCCACAAATTGAACATTGTTCTTGGGACAGACCAGTTCATGGCCTATCATATCCACAGACTGGCGAGCATAGTTTGGAATTGCTAGGGAAGCGGCAAAGCCAGCTAGGGCATCGGCTTCAATATTTCGGAGTCTGGGAACGTGTTCGATAAAGAACCCCTCGAATGACGCGATGATGTTGATTGCTATTTGGTGATAGGGGATCATGTCTTCATGGCGAACCTCGTAAGATCCCCGAATCTGATTGACGATTAACTGTGAATCGCCGTATGCTTCAAGATATTCTACCCCCAGCTCTCTTACAAGTTGGAGGCCAATGACCAAAGCGTTGTACTCGGCCACATTGTAAGAGTAGGGCTCTGTGAGAGAGTAAGCACGGTTAATCACCAATCCAGAAGGAGAGACCAGTACCACCCCGACTCCGACGACGATGTTGTCTTTAGGTCCGGTCCTTGAAGCGTCGTCGAAGAACTTTTGCCATATATCATCGTGACAGGTTGCATGCGAGTCGGCGATCTCATCTGGGATTTCTTCATATATTCTGGAAGACTCCGAGCCTGGGTGGGCCGCTAAAAAGTCTGCCAGAGCCTGACCTTTAACAGCCTTTTATGGGACGACGATCATATAATAAGGGGATAGCAATATTGCCCATGTAGCGAGACGAGAGCTGAGTGCCCCTGGTTTAGTCATGAGGACCCTGAGAGGGTTGACTCGTGAGATCACATGTATGATTTATCCTGTGACATAGTGCCATGTCTTTTGAATGGCGAACACCAGGGCGAGGCATTCCTTCTCTACGGCGGTATATCGGTGCTCTGGCCCAATCATCATTCGACTGAGGTAATATATGGCTTGTTTATGGCCTACATCATTATTTTGTGCTAGCAGAGCACCGAGGGAATGCTCCATTGCCCGTACATAAAGTGGGAACGGTTTTCCAGCAACCGGGGCCACTAGGACTGGAGGGTTCGACAAATATTCTTTGATGATGTCGAAGGCACGTTGGCATTCTTCATCCCATATGAACGAGACACCTTTCTTCATGAGATGGGTGAATGGCCGACATCGCCCGAAGAGGTTAAAAATGAACCTCCTGATGTAAGCTAGTCTCCCTTGGAGGCCTCGAAGTTCTCGGAGATTTCTCGGAGGACCGATCTCCATGATTGCCTTCGTCTTCTCAGGGTCTACATGGAGACCCTGGGCGGTGATGATGAAACCCAATAACTTTTCGCTGGATACGCCCAAGAAAGATTTTGTGGGATTCATCTTCAGGTTGTGTGCTCGCATTAGGTCGAATATCGTCCTCAGATCCTGGAGATGGTCTCCCTTACAGCAACTCTTGACGGCAATGTCATCAACATAGCACTCCACCGTCTTGCGTAAGTGGTCTCTGAAGATGATAATCATGGCTCTTTGATATGTGGCGCCAGTATTCTTTAAACCGAAAGACATGACTGTGTAGCAGTATGTGCCAATCGGTGTTCGGAATGATGTATGCTTTTCGTCGTCAGGAGATATTTTGATTTGGTTGTACCCCGAGAAGCCATCCATGAATGACATACGTTCGAAGCCGCAGGTGTTGTCAATCATGATGTCTGTGATAGGGAGGGAGAATTCATCTTTGGGATATGTCTCGTTCAGATTGCAGAAGTCGATACAGATTTGAATCTTCCTATTCTTCTTGAGGACCGGTACTATATTGGTGACCAAATCCGGATGTTGTTCCTCACGAATGAAGCTGCTGGCTATCAGTTTGTTGACTTCGGCTTCGATAGCATCCATGATGCCTGGGCGGAAGCGTCGTTGTTGTTGCTTGACTTGCTTTGCATCTGGCCGAATGTTGAGTTTGTGAAGAGCAATATCGCGATTTAACCCTGGCATGTCTTCATATCTCTAGGCGAACACATCAATATATTCTTTGACAAGTTCTAGTAGCGACTCTCGCTCTTCGTCTGTCAGGCTTTTACTGACGAAGATTGGTTTTGGAGAAGATTCGTTACCGAGGTCGACCTGTATAACTTCATCTTCAGTAGAAGGTTCTCTCTGTTCGAACCGCTTTTCCCATTATGAATCCAATTGTTGGGCCCACGGCTCTAACTCGAGGATTTCAGGAATGTCTTCATCTTCTTCATAAGCATCGGCGAATGCTATGTTGACTGACAGGACTTGTCTGAATACGTCTCCGATGCTGGTATCCGAATCTGAAGTTGGTGACCCGGTTAAATGTGAATGCCAGTCGCATTCTTCATCTAAACTTTCATGGGTCGTTGTAGGCGTAACATACCCTAATCCACATCGGGTCTTGCTGTAGTAGTCCCGGGGTTTGCCAGCCGGGACTGGTGGCTTTAGAAGTAATCGTCGCCCGGTGTCGTAGTTCAAATCTGGCGTAGTCTCCAGATCATACCCCTATTTTTGCATGAGATATTTGGATTGGGGGCTATACAGGTAAAGTGGCAGTCTTCCGGCATCTGATTCGAGATCGACCTTCTCTATGGTGAAGGGCTGCGGGTCGTCCTTCCGGTCGAAGATGATTGGATGGTCCCCTCCCTCGATTATGCGATAAGCGTCTTCCACTGGGATAAGCTAATTTGCGGTGTAAACATTCGTCACCTGTGTGTGTAGGTGAGTGCCTATACCGTGTTTTATAGCGTACATTGTACAAAGCTTATTAACCTCGAGGTTGTTCAAAGATAGCCCTTTATTGATGAAGTAAGGTATCTTCTAGCGGGATTACATCATCTGCGGAGGGAACATCAGTGTGAGCAGACACATACTTGGCTAGCTCCGGTTCTTCTTCGGCTACCCCTTGTATAAATGAAGACTGAGAGGTTGCCATGGGCAGCTTGATCGTCAAGGGTTCTGCTAGTAGAGCAGAACGTGGAGTTGTTGGCAAACTAGCGACCCCCAGTTAGGTACTCGATGCTGGGCGGGGAGTTGTTGAATCACTAGAAGCCCTGGACCTTGCATTGGGGTGACGATTCTTCTTGGGAAGGCGTATCATCATTGGTTTGTCGGAGGGATTGAGCTTCTCCGTTTGTGGCTGGTCGACTCTTGGCAGTCTGATTGTTAGTGGCTCCGTTGTGGGCTTTGGCACTTACCCGGTCCTTGGCAGCTGGATTATTATTTGCTTTTTTTGTGCTGAGAGGCTGATTGCGTCCTTACGCAGAGTGGCTGTAAGGGGTGCGGACTTGCCAGGTTTGCGAGATTGGAGGTGGATCGTCAGAGGTTCTTCTGATCCTGTGGCTATCTCGGTACGAGCTTGTACATCTCCTTCACCAAGGTACCTCTTCGACTTTTCGTATAGGCAGGAGTCTGAGTAGTAAGATTCGACCCCTTTGAAGGGATCGATGTCGGTAAATTATGTCCTTACGAAGCCGTGTTTGTCGACATACTTGAAGCATTGGTGCAGCGTGGAAGGCACGATCATGTAATCGTGTATCCAAAGGGCGCCACAAGAGGATGTTGTAGGAAGTGTCTGCGTCTATGACGTAACAGGTTACTTCTGAGTGAAGATCGCCAATTTGGCACTTCAAGCAAATCTTCCCAATTGGGTAGCTCATGCCCGAATTGAAACCGCTGATGGCGGTGCTTGTTGGTGTCAGGCGATGCATAGGAATGCGGAGATGATGTAACAGACCCTTCGGGATGATGCTTACGGAAGAACCAGGATCAATGTGCATCCGATCCACCTTTACGTCGTCGATGTATCCAGTGTAATATAACGGGCGATCGTGTAGGTTGGTTTTGATGAGCATATCCTGCGGAGTGAAGACAATATTGGGCATCACTCTCGTGCAAGCGCTGTCTTGGAGATCTGCAGGCGGGTTCGCTCCCGTGAGGTTGACCTGAGCCAGGTGTAGCACCCAGTTTTCCAAATGAGGGTAATTTCAAAATTTCGTGTTTATAATTATTTTAATAATGATATCTAATTCATGATATAATTTTTGGTGATTTTAAATCATTTTAAAATTATTTAAATCAATGACTTGTGGTTTTGACGTTTTGCTAGTGAAACCCTACAGACTATTTGACCTTGAGCCTAACCATGTGATTATGATATTTTAATGTCATTTCTGGCCTAATGATATTTTGTATTTGGCCTCTTTGAATTATTTTGATATTATTTTATTATTTATTATATTGTTTTGGGATTATTTGAGTCGGGTTCGAATTTCATCTCAATCTGACTTGTAATGGGGACCCGGGGTAACTTAGACTCTAGTTGGACCCATGCATTAGTTAGCCACGGCCCACATTTTAGTTAGTCATGTTAGAAAGATTAGTCATAATTCTAATTATTAGGTTAATCATTTAGAGTTTTTATTTTGACCCTTTTACCCCCAAACCCTAACCAAAATTATTTTAAACACTTTTAACTAAGGGAGGGGCAAACTTGTAATATTCAATGAGGGAGGGGGGATAACCATTATGGCCGGCCCTAATAGGACTCCCATATCATTTTCTTTCTTTGAGAAGTCTTCTTCCCCAAGTGCTCTCAAGCTCTCCCAAGAAAGAAGCCTTTCTCCATGGATTTTCTCTCCTTTAGATAATATTTCCTTCTCTTTTATTTCTCCATTTTGCATTTAGGAAAGTTTTCACCATAGGAATGACCCCCATTGTTGTGTTCCTATTTTGTGTCCTCTTGTGTCCATTATGTGTCCTTTAGGGATTTCTATTGTATTATTGTTGTGTCTTGTGTTCATGGGGAAAACCCCCAAACTTTGACACACTTTATATTTAAAATATTGATTAAATGAATTAATTCATATTAAATGTCAGATTTGAATATGTAGAGATGTGTTCTTGAGTACTTTACATTTCATTCATGTATCTCTTATAGATGTGTTCATGTAACATATATAGATTTATGTATGTATGTATATAAAAAAAAATATATATATATATATATATATATATATATATATATATATATATATATACATACATACATAAAAATATATATACATATATATATATATATATATATAAAATATATATATATATATATATATATATATATATATATATATATATATATATATATATATATATATATATATATATATATATATTTTAATTTTTTTTTGTATATATATATATATATATATATATATATATATATATATATATATATATATATATATATTTTGTATATATATATATATATATATATATATATATATATATATATTTTATATACACTCTCACTACTATATATATATATATATATATATATATATATATATATATATATAAAAAAAATATATATATATATATATATATATATATATATAGCAGTGAGAGTGTATATAAAAATATATATATATATATATATATATATATATATATATATATATATATATATATATATATATATAGTAGTGAGAGTGTATCTATATTTATATATTTAATAAATGGTTCATGATGATTATATAATCAAATTTGTGAGTGTGGTTCCTCATATTATTATTGTCATTATTGTTGTGGATAATTAGGATATATATTGTGTATTCTTTTGGCTCAAACTATCTAAATCTATCATGATTTTTATCCACGTTTTTAATTTCAACCCTAACTTAGAAATATCATAACTTCTAGCTCAAAGCTCGGATTAATCTCTCGTTTTTTTAAAAAGAAGTGTATTGAAGTTAGATTTCGAAAAACATGTATTAATAGGCCTAATTCTTTCTGTAACTTTCTGGAGAATTATTTGAGTGTCAGCTGTACGAAAGACAAACGCGTTCTCGGTGTTTTCGCGATTCCGGGAGTTTTCGGAAATGAAAACACGATCCGTTTGAAGTTTCGGAAAGCTAACACATAGATCTATAACATACTTTAATCCTAGATCTTCGTTAATGCTGAGATGGTATAGTATTGATTATTAGTAGGAGTTACTATTTGGTATATGTATTTTGTGCACCCTTGTGTGTAATATAATGTTCTATTTGATTTTAACCCATGTTAATGTATATACATTATGTAATTAAATAGAGAATACAAGCATGAGTAAATGGTTAAATAAATAATGTATGAGGTGTATGTATCCTATCTAATGTAAGCATGTATAAGTATGGCTTGTAATGAATATGTAGGTTACGTAGTATGTAATGTATGGTGCATATAGTAGTGCAAGAGAATAAATGAATGATGAATGAATGCAAGCATGAATGTAATGTAATAATATATGTAATATATGAAATATACAAGTTAATGAGATGTAATATTCTATGTTAACACAAATCCTATATTACCTCATGTACCCCCTTATACTATGTTGACACTATCACACTTGACACTTTGTTCAGTTACACTTTGACACTCTTTGATATGTATACACTATGTATGCTCATTTAACCCTCACTTTCCCCTTTGCCATGTTCACATACTCACACATAGCCTCTTAAATAAGTATTTATGAATATAGTTAACTTAGCTATGTATGTATATTATATATATGTTAGCATATTTTGTTGTAATATATATAAGTTTATATAACCATTTGAAATGCCATGATTATAGACCTGATGTTGAATACCAATATATGCATGTGTATATATGTGTAGACATATATAGCTTAAAGTAATAGATTACCTAGTGTATATCCAATGTGAATTCTTGCCTATTTGAGTATTGAATAATTGCATGCTATATAGAGTTGGGTGTATGTTGGCTTGTATAGCCTTGTATTGATGTGTGCTTGCTAGGATAGTCTTGGTTAGGCCTGGTAAGACTTGCTGGGTTAGGACATGACCTAGTTTGACTAGTGCAGTTGACAAGAGTTGACCAAGGGTTGACTTTGGCCTAGTTGACCTTGATTCATGTAGAATGCATTGTAGTGCTTTATATTACCCTTCTTGACATGTTGTGACTTGTGCTATTCTAATTAGGAGCCAGACACCTCTCCTCGGACAGTATCTTTACCTTGGACATTCAGATATCAGGCGAGTATATTCCCTGATAATTTTATATCATGTTTTGGATTATATTTCCTGCTTTAGACTATATTACTTGATGCTGACACGTTGGTAACACGGATTGGTACTATATGGATCCCTTCATAAGATATTATCCCTCTCGGGAGCATCGGATACTTTTGTCTCGTGTGTTTCACTTACATTACGTATCTCATGCTTCTATTATCAAGAATCTTCAGGAATCAGCTAGTGACTCATGTACCCTCATGATCACCGAGCCATCACGAATCAATTCATGAATCACCCTTTATGGGCAACGTAGTATAATCATGAATCTTAACGTAATTTGATTGAATCCTTGTGTATTGATTGGGGTCAGAGGAGTATAAATGAATATGTGAATAATTCCAAGTAGTGTAATCATGAATCAATTCCAAGTAGTGTAATCATGAATCAGTCCCATGCCATTCAAATGTTTATCCTGTACTCTAAATTACTAGCACTGTCTCTCTTTATATATATATCATAGATATTTACTTACAGTCTCTCTTTTTATATTATGTTATTTCTTCAGATCCTGTATTTTATTCTCTAGCATGATTATATTTCCTAACCTGCTATGATCTGTTGAGATGTACTGTGCTCGCTCCAGTCCTGACTGGACCCGTTGATAAATTTTACAGATAGCCTGGAGGTTGCCTGCTAGCCTAGAGGAGACAGTAGAGGTTGCATAGATAGCTAAGGTTTTTGCTAATAGTTTATTTTTAGTCATCTTGAGTTATATTTATGGATTACTTTATTTGAGTTTTGAGATGTATTCTGAGTTTGTATCTTAGACACTTAGACTTCTATCTGTTGTATCTCTTTTCGATTTCATGTTTTATCTATCTTCCTTTATGCTCTACCTTAGATGTGATTGAGTTTACATTCTGCTATGCCACCCCCATTCGGGGAGTATAAACTGTTTAGTCTTATACTGTTAGATACATTGAGACCTAGGACATCGTTCTACCGCCGACACTGCGGCGTAGGATGGGCGTTGTTACGTTCTCGTGCCCTAACTCTAGGGTGCAGGTCGTGACACGTTTTTAGTGGTGGCCCATGCAGGTCGAAATTCGTACTAGTACGATTTTATAGTAGCGTAACGACTTAGTTGTACTACTACGAGCCTGCTATAGGATATATAAATTAAGATGTTATGATGAGAGGATACTCAATCACTGTTAGGATTCCTTGAGAGATTCCTGGGATGACCCTTGAGAATCTTATTTTGAATTCCGATTTAAACTCCTTTTCCTTGTTTTGATTCACCTTTTTCCTTGATTTGAATTTGATTTTGTGGATTCATTGTAGAACTTTGAATCCTGATATTAGTTGATGATTTTGATAAAATTTTATAGTTGTTGATTTAATTTTATATTTAGATTAATATTTTTAAATCCAAGGTACTCAATCACACTTAGGATTCTTTGAGAGATTTCTGGGACGACCCCTGAGAAACTCATTTTGAACTTCAATTGGAATTCCTTTTCCTCTTGTTTGGATTCACCCTCATTCCTTGCTATTGAATTTAAGCTTGATGGGTTCCTCTCGTTTGAACCGATGAGAAGGAACATATCTTCATTATTCTTTCTCGCCATTATTCTCTTGCATTCATATTTACCTCTTATCTTAAACTCTGTCTCATTACATTAATTACCCATATCTTGTCGTCCCTACCAAATGTACTTCAAAACCCTTGAATCTTTGTATCTTTTGCATGAGGAAGGCTAAGGAAGTGACGTAAATTATGTAGCTCAGAGAAGACGTAACTGGTTATTTTATGATGATCCAAAGGAAATCAAATGTGGAGTGTTCCATATGGAAAGTTGATATAGAAATGTGGTAAAGATCTCGAATAGAATAATGAGATGTATACTGACAATCTGGAAACAATTACATTTAAAGAAATTTTGGGGTTATGAGATAGTTTATAGGTGTATTCAAAACTAATGAGGATATCAGAGGTCAACCTAGTTTTGAGAACTTAGAAAATCTTGGTTATTGATTCTGGAAAAAACTTTTACTCTGAGGCTATGTAGAAGGTTAGTAATGGAAAAGAGAAGTTAATTGTGTTTAATAAGGATATTAAACAAGATATTGCGAGGAAATGACTAGGGATAGAGAGAACACAAAGTTATGAAAGTTTAGAGATTGTTGTGAAATATTTTTTAGGAGAATAATATTCAAGGGTGTATGTCGAAAAAAATACGGAAGTTGATTTTATGATGGAATATAAGTTTTGTAAGGCCTAGAGATTTAAATTAAATAATACGAAGAGAACAATTTGAACAAGTTCAAGGAATTCGTAAACGGGATTTAGAGGTTTTGGGTCAAATTTAAGACAAGGTGAAAGAACTTGGAAATTTAAATAAATGGTTAATGTTGATTCCTAAATGTGAGGGCTGTGCTTCAAGAGTGATGTTTGAAAATTGAGAATTGCCTACGGTAGTCATGGTAAGGGTTTAAGTAAAGGTTAAATTTTCATATGGAGATTGGTGAGGTAAAGATATGATTAGCAAGTTATGACCAGATGAACTTAAGAGTATCAGAAGTAGATGACTAATTCGATCTTCATTATTTTTGTGCATTAATTACCACCTCTTGAACTCCCACTTTCTAATTGAGATCCTTGACGTTCCTTATCGTGACTTTGATATTCGGAATGTAATACTAGCTGTTACCCTCCAACAAATCTTATATGCAAGACCTAGACGAGCTCACCTTCGTGTAGGTATATCATGTCCCACTAAAACCCGTCTTCTTGTACTCTATTTTCTTGATATAATTTTCTGGTCAACTGGCTAAACTATAACCTCTTCCATTATACTAAATTTCTTCTTATTTCAATTAGAAATCCAGCCTTGACTCAATTCTTTTGACCCGACATGTGATGGTGTTCTGCTTATTTCCTTAGATGCTTAACCTTGTACCTTATCTGATTACTTGACCCGTTGGTTAGGAAACTTGGACTATGTAATTCCTTTCATCATTACCACCCTTATATCATGTGCTGCTAAATTAGCCTTAGTTTTGCAAGCTTATCTATTTTCGAGCTTGGTCATGACATATTTTATTGGGTGGCCACCCACTAACATATTATCTAATCAGAACCGGTACATGATGGTCTGATCAACCTATTGCACTTTGGTTTGCTTTTTCATGTATCAATCTACGAGAATGGAGACATAGTTAAACTTGACCCTAGAGTCTCATTCGTGACAGCCTTGACAATTCTCCTTGAAATCTTTTATCGCCTATGAACCTCGTATTCGTACTCAGTCGAATTAAATTTAATCATGACCTGAACCTCCATCATTGGATGCTCGTGCTCATACTTTGATTTTATTGATTTCCCTTCTTGCCCAAATTTCGTTTTATCCAGAAATTGATCAACTTAGATCGTGTCAAGACAAAAATCTATTTATGATTTGTTGTGCCTAAATTTTTAATTTTTGCCATTTTATGGAATAGTAACCATTTAATAATTTCTTAGTGGCTTGTTAATGACCAATTTTTATATAGGATAGTAGACAGCCCTACAACCTTGATGATTGTTGTTCCCTTACCTTCCCAATTAGGACACCCTAGATTGTTTGTGTGTTGATACCATAGTACTGTTTTGACCTAGAATGATTAGTGTACCTAGGTGTGACTTCCAACTGCTACGGTATGCCCTGACCTTGTATACTATTCCTTCAAATTGCATGATTTAGATAAAAAAATTTAGACCTTGATTGTTGGGAAATAGGGACGTCACCCCATTAGTATCAGTTGTAGATATATATAGGTTAGTCCTTGATGTGGGGATGTGTGTCTATAAACATGTAGCTTATGATATTTATGAGAGATTATAGTATCAGCCTTGATAGGATGTACTAGTCTTTTGGTGAGTATAAATGTGTTATGAGAGATAGGGGCCTATATGTCTTAGTAATGCATCGTTCCTATGGTAATAGAATGTATTAATAGATGGTTAACAGGAAGATAATAGTTTGAGCATATCTATAGCCTATGATCAGTTACTTTTCATCCTTAGTTAAGACCACTTTAAAATAGGTCCAGTCCCTTGGATATAAGTTCCAGTCCATATTTTATTGAAGTTCCATTACCGCCGTACAGTAGAGCAGTGTTGGAGGTATTCCTAGTTTGACACTATTTAGATGTCCGTTTATTATTCCAGTGTTAGGAAGTGTTACCTTAGATATTGGGTAGGTTAGAGGCTCTAGAAGGAGTACTATCGATCTTAAATTTCGAGGACAAAATTTTTCTAAGGTGGGTAGAGTTGTAGCACCCAGTTTTCCAAATGAGGATAATTTTGAAATTTCGTGTTTATAATTATTTTAATAATGATATTTAATTCATGATATGATTTTTGGTGATTTTAAATTATTTTAAAATTATTTAAATCAATGACTTGTGGTTTTAACGTTTTGCTAGTGAAACCCTAGAGACTGTTTGACCTAGAGCCTAACCATGTGATTATGATATTTTAATTTCATTTCTGGCCTAAGGATATTTTACATTTGACCTGTTTGAATTATTTTGATATTATTTTATTATTTATGATATTGTTTTGGGATTATTTGAGTCGGGTTCGAGTTTCATCTCAATCCGACTTGTAACAGGGACCCGGGGCCCACATTTTAATTAGTCATGTTAGAAAGATTAGTCATAATCCTAATTATTAGGTTAACCATTTAGAGTTTTTATTTTGACCCTTTTACCCCCAAACCCTAACCAAAATTGTTTTAAACACTTGTAACTAAGGGAGGGGCAAACTTGTAATATTCAATTAGGGTGTGATAACCATTGTGGCCAGCTCTAATAGGACTCCCATCTCATTTCCTTTCTTTGAGAAGTCTTCTTCCCCAAGTGCTCTCAAGCTCTCCCAAGAAAGAAGCCTTTCGCCTTGGATTTTCTCTCCTTTAGGTAATATTTCCTTCACTTTTATTTCTCCATTTTGCATTTAGGAAAGTTTTAACCATAGGAATGACCCCCATTGTTGTGTCCCTATTTTGTGTCCTCTTATGTCCATTATGTGTCCTTTAGGGATTTCTATTGTATTATTGTTGTGTCTTGTGTTCATGGGAAAAACCCTCAAACTTGGACACACTTTATATTTAAAATAATGATTAAATGAATTAATTCATATTAAATCTCAAATTTGAATATGTAGAGATGTGTTCTTGAGTACTTTACATTTCATTCATGTATCTCTTATAGATGTGTTCATGTAACATATATAGATTTATGTATGTATGTATATATATTTTTTTATGTATGTATGTATGTATGTATATATATATATATATATATATATATATATATATATATATATATATATATATATATAATAAAAATAAAATATATATATATATATATATATATATATATATATATATATATATATATATATATATATATTTTTATATATATATATATATATATATATATATATATATATTATTTATATATATATATATATATTATATATATATATATATATATATATATATATATATATATATATATATATAAATATAAATATATATATATTATATATATATATATATAGTAATGAGAGTGTATCTATATTTATATATGTAATAAATAGTTCATGATGATTATATAATCAAGTTTGTGAGTGTGGTTCCTCATATTATTATTGTCATTATTGTTGTGGATAATTAGGATATATATTGTGTATTCTTTTGGCTCAAACTATCTAAATCTGTCATGATTTTTATCCACGTTTTTAATTTCAGCCCTAACTTAGAAATGTCATAACTTCTAGCTCAAAGCTCGGTTTAATCTCCCATTTTTTTTAAAAGAAGCATATTGAAGTTATCTTTCCAAAAACATGTATTAGTTGGCCTAATTCTTTCTGTAATTGTCTGGAGAGTTATTTGAGTGTCAGCTGTACGAAAGACAAACGCGTTCTCGGTGTTTTCGCGATTTCGGGAGTTTCCGGAAACGAAAACGCGATCCGTTTGAAGTTTCGGAAAGCTAACACATAGATCTATAACATACTTTAATCCTAGATTTTAATTCATGCTGAGATGGTACAGTATTGATTATTAGTAGGAGTTACTATTCGGCATATGCATTTTGTGCACCCTTGTGTGCAATATAATGTTCTATTTGATTTTAACCCATGTTAATGTATATACATTATGTAATTAAATAGAGAATACAAGCATGAGTAAATGGTTAAATAAATGATGTATGAGTTGTAAGTATCCTATCTAATGTAAGCATGTATAAGTATGGCTTGTAATGAATATGTAGGTTCCATAGTATATAATGTATGGTGCATATAGTAGTGCAAGAGAATAAATGAATGATGAATGAATGCAAGCATGAATGTAATGTAATAATAGATGTAATGTATGCAATATATAAGTTAATGAGATGTAATGTTCTATGTTAACACAAATCCAATATTACCTCATGTACCCCCTTACACTATGTTGACACTATCACACTTGACACTTTGTTCACTTACACTTTGACACTCTTTGATATGTATACACTATGTATGCTCATTTAACCCTCACTTGCCCCTTTGCCATGTTCACATACACACACATAGCCTCTTAAATAAGTATTTCTGAATATAGTTAACTTAGCTATGTATGTATATTATATATATGTTAGCATATTGTGTTGTAATATATATAAGTTTATATAACCATTTGAAATGCCATGATTATAGACCTAATGTTGAATTCCAATATATGCATGTGTATATATGTGTAGACATATGTAGCTTAAAGTAATAGATTACCTAGTGTATATCTAATGTGAAGTCTTGCCTATTTGAGTATTAAATAATTGTATGCTATATAGAGTTGGGTGTATGTTGGCTTGTATAGCCTTGTATTGATGTGTGCTTGCAAGGATAGTCTTGGTTAGGCCTAGTAAGACTTGCTGGGTTAGGACATGACCTAGCTTGACCTAGTTTGACTAGTGCAGTTGACCAGAGTTGACCAAGGGTTGACTTTGGCCTAGTTGACCTAGATTCATGTAGAATGCATTGTAGTGCTTTATATTACCCGTCTGGATATGTTGTGACTTGTGTTGTTCTAATTAGGAGCCAGACACCTCTCCTTGGACGGTATCTTTACCTTGGAGATTCAGATATCAGGCGAGTATATTCTCTGATCATTTCATATCATGTTTAGGATTATATTTCCTGCTTTAGACTATCTTACTTGATGCTGACACATTGGTAACACGGATTGGTACTATATGGATCCCTTCATGAGATGTTATCCCTCTCGGGAGCATCGAATACTTTTGTCTCGTGTGTTTCACTTACATCACGTATCTCATGCTTCTATTATCATGAATCTTCAAGAGTCAGCTAGTGACTCATGTACCCTCATGATCACCGAGCCTTCACGAATCAATTCATGAATCTTCAGGAATCAGCTAGTGACTCATGTACCCTCATGATCACCGAGCCTTCACATTATGCTATTTCTTCAGATACTATATTTTATTCTCTAGCATGATTATATTTCCTAACCTACTATGATCTGTTGAGATGTACTGTGCTCGCTCCAGTCCTGACTGGACCCGTTGATAAATTTTACAGATTGCCTGGCGGTTGCCTGCTAGCCTAGAGGAGACAGTAAAGGTTGCAAAGATAGCTAGAGTTTTTTGCTTATAGTTTATTTTCAGTCATCTTGAGTTGTATTTATGGATTACTGTATTTGAGTTTTCAGATGTATTCTGAGTTTGTATCTTAGACACTTAGACTTCTATCTGTTGTATCTCTTTTCGATTTCATATTTTATCTATCTTCCTTTATGCTCTACCTTAGACGTGATTGAGTTTACATTCTGCTATGTCACCCCCATTCGGGGAGTATAAACTGTTTAGTCTGATACTGTTAGATACATTGAGACCTAGGACAGCGTTCTACCGCCGACACTGCGTCGTAGGCTGGGCGTTGTTACGTTTTCGTGCCCTAACTCTAGGGTACGGGTCGTGATACCAGGTACGCGTCGACATTTTGGAGTGCATCGCTCAAAGCCGTACGAACATCCTTTGAGTGTCTCAAAAGCTCGTATAATAATAATTTGGCCGATGTGTTGGCCAATTGTGCCAAGATGTCGAAGTTGTAGGGCCTCTCCAGCCCCTGCGGTGCCTCCTTTCGGAGGGATTTATCAAAGCGAGTCTCCATCGGCCTAGGCTTGTCGGTCGTCTGAGGCTGAAAAGGTCCCGGAGCATCAGTTGTAGCGGGCTGATGATCTTCAGCCGAGTTATCAGTCGTAGGTTGGGACTGTGCCCCAGACCGAGTGACGACGGCTGTAACTTCTTTGATATCTGCCGAGATTGTGCGACAGGATCCGACTTTTCCACTCTTCTTCTTGCGAATGGAAGATGGTGTGGACTGAGTCACTTCGGATACCAAGTCTGGATGGACCCACATGACCTTCCCTCGTGATATGGTGAGGGGCACTAGACCAGCAGCCTGATCTCAGGGAGGTGGATGATTAGCAATCTCTATTGTCGCCAGAGGGATGGGGACCACACCGTCTTGAGTTTCGGTTGGAGGGAAGCTGCCAAATTGTACTGACACCATGTTGGCTGCCACGGTTACCTCTTCGAAATCGATGGCCAGAGCGTTCGAATCGATAAGATGTTGGATGTACCGTATCAGTTCGTAGCAGTCGGGTAGCAGTCGTGTGTACCATGGTGGACGTAGCGGTGGTAGTGGCAATACTTTGGGCTCTCCATTTCTGCCGGCCGAGGTTCCCATCTTGGCGGAGGAAGCTGAATTCTATCTTCTTGTATGAGCATGTCCAAGATGGGCTTGACGTGGCCGTCTTCGAAGGAGTAGGTCATTTGTGGCCATTACTTGTCTGCCGGTTTTGGCTCAGGTTTCTGTGCTGTGTCAGCCACTGTCACTACCACTTTTCTAGCTTGGGGGTATTTTGGTCATTTTGGTCATTTTTGAAATTTTGTGAATTATTTGGAATTATTATTAATTATTTAGATTTATTAGAATTAATATGAATTTTTAGTAATTTTTAGTGATTTTTAGTATAATTGATTTTGGGCCTATAGTTGACTTTGACTAGTGTTGACTAGAAGACTAACCTAGAGATTAACCTAGGTTAAGACCACTTGGTTAGGTTAAGTAACCTTGGTTTGACCTAAGTTAGTGAGGTTTAAGTCATTGAAACTTGTTTGGAGACATTAGGAGTTGATTAGGCTAGAATGGCTTATGATTTCATAAGTCATGACTAATGACTTGAGACTTAAAGCCCATAGGCCCACACCATGTAGCTAACCCTAACCGTAATCAGCCCATGGCAGCGACTATTGATCCTTTCCCCCTATTTAATCCCCTTCTAGAATTTAGGGCTAGCCTCCATTGGGATTTGTGCAAGTTTAGGAAGAGATGAGTCTCCATCTTTCTTAAATCATAGAAAAACCATTTCAACTCCATTTTCCTCCAAACCAATTGCATTAGGACCTAATTCTTATGTTCTTTCTGTTTGTGTAAGAATATTTTAGAGTAGGGACAATTTGTGGGAGTTCTTGAAGCTTGGAGAACCATTCCATTTGGGGATTTTGACCCTTTTGCTCATCAATAGGTATATTTCAATCCACTCAATGTAATTTCGGTTTAATTGCATTTCTAGGATGTTCTAGCCCTAACCTAGCTGTAGGAATAGCTATCCCTAAAATTCGTGTCCATTTCGTGTCCTTTTTGGACACGTATCAGTGTCGTAATGAATGTGTTTGTTGAAATGCCCCAATGGGCATTTCGTGTGATTTTTGAGATTGTGTTTGAATAGGAAATTAGTTTTAGGTCTCGCTTACACGTTTCTATTGTTTTTGTGTCATCTTAGTGTCGTGTCGGGTCCACACGGACATGCGAACACGTGGTTGCGCATGCGCGTGCACAGGTACTATGCATGTCCTGCTGCTCGGGCGCGATTGCGACACGGACACGGCTCCTCGACACGCCAAATTTGACGTGTAGCACGGGGCCGACACTGACACGGGGCTCCCCAATTTTTAGAGCCCCACGTGTCGTGTCGGACACGCAGGAACGCGTGCACCATTTCTTGCACTGTTGTAGTCGGCTGTCACTTAAGCACTGACACGCGTGTCTTGTGTCGCGTACATACGACGTGGACACATGGCAGGGTGTCCTATCCCTAGCCCTAGTCTAGGTCGACCCTTGAACACAACCATGTGGGTTGTGTCGTGTCGTGTCGTGCACACGGACACTGTGAACACGTGCACGAGGAGTGGACTATTTTGCACTGTTTTTCCTGTTTTGGGTTTCAATGTGATTGGACACGTTTGTGTCCACTTGGGTGGACACAAACACCTTGTATGGCACATGCACGATTAGTGTAAACTTACCAACCACTGTTTTGGGCTTTTAATTTAATTTTCATTGTTAATTTCCCATTTCCCTATTTTACTGATACACACATTTTGTCCCTATTTACTGTTTAATTCCAGATTTCGAAATTCGATTTTGTCAATCATTTTAACCTATTAAACCCTGTTATTTGCATGTTATTAAACCTCTAACTTGTTCCCCTATGTGATTTCTAATAGAATGAGGAATTTGGGTTTGTTTTGGTGTTTGTGTGATTCAAAAATCCGGGTTTAAGTGAGGGGACTGTTTTAATGGTTTTTATGTGATAGCATGAGTTTGTTAAACTATTGATTCAACATATTATCTGAATTTGAGTTGGTTTTGAACTGTTGAGATGTGGGGACTGTTTAAAATGGTTTTGTGTGTTAGTATGAGTTGGTTGGACTGTTTGTTTAATACTTAAAACTGAGAATGCATGAATGAACTGAAAACTGGATTTGGTTGGACTGTTTAGATTCAATATTTGAAATCTGAGTTTGTTTTGGGTTATGTTTTAACTGAGATTGAAGGGGGGAAACTGTAAACTGAGTTGGGTCCTATTATGGACTATTTTAGAGGGGGGTTTCCTATGTAAAATCTGTGTTGTCTTACTGATTTATACACATAAACACTCACCCATTCACTGTTTCATGTATCCTAATCACACATAAGCCCACACTCACATTCTCACTGATACACACTCTATCACACATGCATAGCTCACTCACGGTTAGCCTAGGTTTCATGTTACACTCATGTCTCCTCTCCACACACCCTCTACACACACACTTATGTAAATTGCCTCACATCACTCACACTTGAGTTCATTCTCATGATACACACACACACATACACTTGGACACATAGTCATGTGTCCCCCTCTCACTTTTCATATATATATATATATATGTGATATTGTATATGTGTGATATTAAGGGTACCTATATGCCTTTGTGTGTACCATATTATATATTAATAGATGTGTAGTTGTGGTATTCATATAGATAACCTATATGTTATAAATTCCTATATTAGTTTTTGTGTATTATTTAAATATAGGTATAGTCCTTGTGATATGATTTATGGGTTGGTTTAGACTTGGTTTAGCCTATGGCCTAGTCTCTTAGCCTATGGCCTATGGTTGTGCCTGCTTGTCAGTATAAAGCCTAGATTAGACTTGTTTAGTCTAGTTAGACTTAGAATAACCTTGTTAGCCTAGTATAGAATAGTTTGACTTAGGTTTAACTTGGTTGACCTAGTTTGACTTCTAGGGTTGACCAGAGTTGACCAAGAGTTGACTTTGGTCTAGATTGACCTAGATTCATGTAGAATGCATTGATTTGCATCTTATTATCATTGTAGGCTCATAGTGACTTGTACCGTTCTATAGGAGACAAACACCACTCCTCAGACCGTATATATTCTCCAGATTCACCGGATACAGGCGAGTACATTCTCTAACCATTTCATATCCTACATTAGGAGTATATTTCCTGTTTTAGATTACTTTACATGATATTAACACGTTGGAAACACGGATTAGTACTATATGGATCTTGTTATGCAATGTTATCCCCTTAGCGGATACATCAGGTATTTCGTGTTCGTGTACTTTATCGTGAACATCGTGTACTCCTTGTATTTGTGACATTCGTGTATGAAACGTGTGAAATCATGTATAATCATGTATTCACATGACCTTTGTCTACAATAACATACCTTAGCGAGATCCTTGTGTATTGATTGGGGCGGGGGAGTAGAAGTAGTTATGTATTCAATCCAGTAGATTACTCGTATACAACCTCTGTAGATTACTCGTGTATAACATCGTGCCGTTTACATAACCATCTTGTGCTCTGAATCACTATACACTGTTAGTTCTCTATATACTGTAGCTATTTATTTATAATCTTTCCTGTTTATCATATTATTCTTCAATTTCTTGTATCTTACTCTCTAGCATGATTATATATCCTGACCTGCTATGATTTGTTGAGATGTATTGTGCTCGCTCATGTCTTGACTGGACCTGTTGAAATATTACAGAGAACGAGGCTGAGGCGTTCTGCCCTACCTACTATGGTGCTACACTAAACGAGTGCCTGGACTTGGACCAGCAGCAGGATCCACTACCAGTAGATGACACTCCCTTAGACTAGGATTGTCTTTACTTTACTTGGATTATTGTATTTGGATTTCAGAGATTTGGACATGTATCTATTTATAGACACTTAGAATTCTGGATTGTATCTCTGTGATGTTTCTTTCCTGGATATTATCATCTATTATCATTCTATCTTATTCATGTTCTACCTTAGCTGTGATTGAGTTATATTCTGTTATGTCACCCTCATTCGGGGAGTATAACTGTTTTTACCTTCAACTGCTAGATGTTGTGACCTAGGATAGCGTTCTACCTCCGATACTATGGCGTAGGCTGGACGTACCCACGTCTCGTGCCCTTACTCTAGGGTGCGGGTCGTGACACATTTTTAGTGGTGGCCCATGCAGGTCTAGGTTGGAAATATAGTGGTATTCGAACTAGAATATCGCTGCAGCCATCAATAGGAATTAGCATATTTTGAAGGTACTCAATCACACTAGGAAAATTCTATATCAGATTTCGTATATCTATTTTGCTGCTTATTGTCTTCCTTAGAATTTTAAACTGTCCTCCTTTGATTTTTTGACTCATTCTCAGTAATTGTTTCTTGTTTGATCTATGTCTCCAGGATGGTTGAGACGAGATCGTATCGTCCTTTGACGGGAGAGGCTGGAGAGGGGTCTGCCACCCCTCGTGTCCAGCAGCCAGCTTCCAGTACCATGGGGCCAGTGCAGCCCTCAGGAGTCGGTGTCTCTACGACTTTTGGAGGAACACCTCCAGCAGCCAGGAGGCAGAGCCCAGTGGTTCCTGAGATCCTTCCACTGCAGCAGCCTCCGCCTACAAGGATGGTAGATGCTGCACATCTCTTCTCCTTTGTGGAGAGGATTCTGGAGTCCTACCGGCAGTAACAGACGAGGCAGACTACTGATTTCCGTCCGGGGATCGACGAGGCACACCAGCTGGTTCGCACCACAGTCGAGATGATTACTGGTCAGGGGGCCCGGCAGCAGCCCCGTCGGAGGGAGAAGGACATTCAGGACTTCCAAAAAATGCATTCTCGGGAGTTCTTCGGCACAGAGGGCATCCATGTTGCAGACGACTAGATAGAGCATATTGAGGAGATCTTTCGACTGGCGGAGATACCAGATCGACTCCAGATCGAGGCGGCGGGCAGTCAGATGCAGGACTTAGCCCGTGCGTGGTATCAGACAGATCCCAGGGTGGGAATTGAGGGCCAAACTTGGTCCCAGTTCAAGGAGCTGTTTAAGAAGCAGTTCTTTCCTGATGTTGCCTTGGGAGGTATCGAGGTACAGTTCGAGGCTCTGGTTCAGGGGAACCAGACGGTAACCGAGTATGCCGGAGAGTTCTGCAGATTGGCACGGTTTATAGATGACTTGACAGAGAAGACGAAGATGAGGAAGTTTCGTCGAGGTCTGATTAGAGAGATTCGGTCGCTGACTAAAAGCGACCGGAATGCCACATTTGCTGAGATATTTTCTGGGGCCATGGCGGCGGAAGACGACCTAGGGCTGAAGCAGAAGAGGGGTTGCAACTTCCAGAGTGGCAGTAGCTGTCAGGGGCAGGCCAAGAGGCCTCTCTTCCAGCAGCACTTTCAGCAGCAGAGGCCAGTTCAGCAGCACCAGCATCAGGGCCGTGCACCTTTTCAGCAGGTGCAGCACCAGTAGCAGAGAGGACAGCAGGAACCCAGGCAGCAGGCTATTAGTTGTACTTTCTGTAAGAAGCCTGGGCACAAGTAGGACGAGTGCAGGAAGAGACTCGGTAGATGCTTGATGTGCGGGTCTGCGGACCATCAGATACGAGAGTGTCCAGTTGCGTTGATACGTCCGATGCTAGGAGAAGTTGGGGCAGCCAAGGCTCCAGCAGGCCAGCAGAGGGGACCAGCCCTGCAGACCCAGCAGCAGAGGTTCCAGCAGCACCAGCAGCAGGCATAAGGTGGACAGCAGGGACGAGCTTTCGTCATGGCAGCTGAGGATGCCGAGGCCATTAGAGAGCTGATAGCAGGTTCGGTTCTTCTCGATTCCCTTCCAGCATTTGCACTCTTTGATTCCGGGGCTTTCCACAGCTTTGTGTCAGTATCGTATGCTATTAGACACAGTTTGGTTTCTAAACCATTATATAGGACCTGCAAGATCACGACCGGGGGTGTGGTCATCCTCGTAAGTGATGTTTGCAGTGGGCGGAGCGTCTTATTGGGAGGTCTAGGGTTGGGAGTGAGTTTACTAGTCATGCCATTACCGAACTACGATATAGTATTACGTATGGACTGGCTGAGTAGACACCACGCCCGCATTGATTGCCAAGGGGGTAGAGTTTTGTTCGGGGCGCCAGGAGAGCCAGAGTTTGAGTACACCCGGCGGCAGGCAGAGCAGGACAACAGAGTCTTCTGTGGAGCTTCAGTTGAGGAGTAGGTGGCTTCGTATCCCTTGATCGCAGAGTTTATGGACGTATTTCCAGAGGAGTTGCCAGGGCTTCCACCGGACAGAGATGTAGAGTTCTCGATAGACTTGGTTTCCGGCGCGGAACCGATTTCCCAACATGTCTATCGAGTGAACAACAGTGAACTGGTGGAGCTGAAGAAGCAGGTGGATGAGCTGCAGGACAAGGGCTTCATCCGTTCGAGTTCTTCACCTTGGGGTGCACCGGTACTTTTCGTACCCAAGAAGGATGGGTCGGTACGAATGTGTATCGACTACAGGGCCCTTAACAACCTGACGATCAAGAATAGATACCCACTGCCGCGGATCGATGATCTGTTTGATCAGTTGAGCAGAGCTCGGGTGTTCTCCAAGATTGATTTGAGGTCAGGTTATCACCATGTGAAGGTAAAGAGGGAGGATATTCCCAAGACCGCTTTCAGGACGCGGTACGGGCAGTTTTAGTTTTTGGTTATGCCGTTTGGGCTAACCAATGCACCAGCAGTGTTTATGAATCTAATGAACAAGGTGTTCCACCAGTACTTGGACAAGCTCGTGGTGGTGTTCATTGATGATATCTTGGTATATTCCAAGACAGAGGAGGAGCACGAGGAGCATCTGCGGATAGTGCTGGAGACTCTCAAGCGGAAGGAGCTTTATGGGAAACTCTCCAAGTGTGAGTTTTTCTTGGATCAGTTGGACTTCTTCGGGCATGTGGTGACTGGAGATGGTATCTCAGTTGACCCCAAGAAGATTGTAGCAGTTGAGGCATGGGCAGCGCCGATTTCAGTGGCAGGGATCAGGAGTTTCCTGGGGATGGCAGGATACTATAAGATATTTGTGCAGGATTTCTCCCGGGTTGTAGAGCCTTTGACATGGTTGACCCAGAAGGATACTGAGTATGTTTGGTCAGAGGAGTGTCAGACAGCTTTTGATGAGTTGAAGAAGCGGCTTACGACAGCTCCGATTCTGACATTACCTTCAGGATCAGGTGGATTCACTATTTATAGTGATGCTTCAGGGAAGGGGCTGGGTTGTGTCTTGCAGCAACATGGAAAGGTGATTGCCTATGCTTTCAGGCAATTACGTCCCCATGAGAAGAACTACCCTACCCATGACCTGGAGCTGGCGGCGGTGATTTTTGCTTTGAAGTTGTGGAAGCACTATCTGTATGGCGAGAGGGTGGAGATTTTCACAGATCATAAGAGTTTGAAGTATGTGTTTACACAGAAAGAGCTCAACATGAGGCAGCGCAGATGGCTAGAGTTGATGAAGGACTTTGACATCTCACTTCAGTATCACCCAGGAAAGGCCAACGTGGTTGCTGATGCCTTGAGTAGGTATCGAACAGCTATGTGTTTGACTATGGATCGACACTTGCTTGCAGACTTAGAGAGCCTTGGGATTGAGGTGATCGTGCCCGGAGTTCAGATGCAGTTATGGGGCCTTCAGATACAGTCGGACTTGATGGACAGGATCAAGGTGACACAGTTCGAGGATGTGGCTCTGCGGTGTATCCGAGAGCAGATCAGTGCAGGATTGAAGGATAGTGAGTTTTCACTTGCAGAGGATGGTGCCCTGAGGCACGGTTCCCGGTTACGTGTGTCCAGCGGGGAGTTCAGAGAGCAGATCATGCCAGAGGCTCACAGATCGCAGTACTCTATACATTCTAGTGCCAACAAGATGTACAGGGATCTGCGAGAGCAAGTCTGGTGGTACGGAATGAAGTGAAAGGTGTCCCACTTTGTAGCTAGATGCTTGGTCTGTCAGCAGGTTAAGACAGAGAGGTAGAGGCCCGGAGGATTATTGCAGCCGTTGCCCATTCCAGAGTGAAAGTAGGAACATATTACCATAGATTTTGTATCGGGGTTGCCGCGTACACCAGGAGGAAAAGACGAGATTTGGGTCATCGTTGACAGGTTGACCAAATCGGCCTACTTTTTGCCATTCAAGGTGGGTACATCTACAGAGAGGCTCGCGGAGTTGTATATGAGGCAGATAGTCAGGATTCACGGAGTTCCCGTCAGCATAGTCTCAGATCGGGATGGTCGATTTACTTTCAATTTCTAAAGGAGTCTGTAGACTAGCTTGGGCACTCAGCTCAAGTTTAGTACTGCATACCACCCTCAGACGGACGGACAGTCAGAGAGGACTATTCAGACACTTGAGGATATGCTGCGGACGTGCGTCCTAGATTTTGAAGGTTCCTGGGAGGATCACCTACACTTGGTGGAGTTTGCTTACAACAACAGTTTTCAAGCCAGCATTGAGATGTCACCGTTTGAGGCTCTGTACGGGCGTATGTGTCGTACACCCTTATCTTGGGATGATGTTGGAGAGTGAGATTTACTGGGACCAGAGATGGTTGTTGACGCAGTCGAGAAGGTGAAGCTCATCAGGGACAGACTTCGCGTGGCGCAGGACAGACATCGGCACAGGGCAGATAGCCACCGGAGGCCGCTGGAGTTTGAGGTACAATTTTAGAGGTAGGATTAGAAGTAGGCTGTTTTAATTTTTGTGTTTTGTTTGATTGATCGTGTATGATTTTTAATAACTTGAGACCTTGCTTGTGATTAGGTTGGAGACATGGTTTTTCTGCGGATATCTCTGACTCGTGGTACGATACGTTTTGGTGGAGGTAGGAAGCTTAGCCCACGCTTCATCGGCCCCTTCGTTATCAGCAGGAGAGTCGGTGACGTGGCATACAGGCTAAACTTGCCACCTGCACTAGTGGGAGTTCACAACGTATTCCACGTGTCACAGTTGAGATGGTACGTGGCTGACCCTAGCCATGTGCTCGATCATTCGAAGATTGAGGTTGGGCCTACTCTCAGTTATCCAGAGCATCCTGTGGAGATTTTGGATCGTCGAGAGAAGGTATTGAGGAACCAGGTGATACCCTTGGTACGCGTCGCATGGAGGCATCATTCTCCAAGAGAGTCGACCTGGGAGCTGGAGGATGAGATGCGCGAGCGGTATCCCTATCTTTTTGGACCTTGAGGTATACTTTTCTATCCTTCTCAGCAGTTTAGTTTCGCCTTTAATTTCGAGGATAAAATTTTTTTAAGGAGGGTAGATTTGTCACTACCACTTTTCTAGCTTAGGGGTATTTTGGTCATTTTGGTCATTTTTGAAATTTTACGAATTATTTGGAATTATTATTAATTATTTAGATTTATTAGAATTAATATAATTTTTTAGTGATTTTTAGTAATTAGAATTATTTAGATTTATTATAATTAATATAATTTTTTAGTGATTTTTAGTGATTTATTAGAATTAATATTATTATTAATTTTTTAGATTTATTATAATTTTTGGGCCTATAGTTCACTTTGACTAGTGTTGACTAGAAGACTAACCTAGAGATTAACCTAGGTTAAGACCACTTGGTTAGGTTAAGTAACCTTAGTTTGACCTATGTTAGTAAGGTTTAAGTCATTGAAACTTGTTTGTAGAGATTAGGAGTTGATTAGGCTAGAATGGCTTATGATTTCATAAGTCATGACTAATGACTTGAGACTTAAAGCCCATAGGCCCACACCATGTAGCTAACCCTAACCCTAATCAGCCCATGGCAGCCACTATTGATCCTTTCCCCCTATTTAATCCCCTTCTAGAATTTAGGGCTAGCCTCCATTAGGATTTTTGCAAGTTTAGGAAGAGGTGAGTCTCCATCTTTTTTAAATCATAGAAAATCCATTTCAACTCTATTTTCCTCCAAACCAATTGCATTAGGACCTAATTCTTCTGTTCTTTCTATCTGTGTAAGAATATTTCAGAGTAGGGACAATTTGTGGGAGTTTTTGAAGCTTGGAGAACCATTCCATTTGGGGATTTTGATCCTTTTGCTCATCAATATGTATATTTCAATCCATTCCATGTAATTTCTGTTTAATTGCATTTCTAGGATGCCCTAGCCCTAACCTAGCTGTAGGAATAGCTACCCCTAAAATCCGTGTCCATTTCGTGTCCTTTTTGGACACGTATCAGTGTCGTATTGAATGTGTTTGTTGAAATGCCCCAATGGGCATTTCGTGTGATTTTTGAGATTATGTTTAAATAGGAAATTAATTTTAGGTCTCGCTTATACGTTTATGTTGTTTTTGTGTCGTATTAGTGTCGTGTCGGGTCTACACGGACACGTGAACACGTGGTCGCGCGGTGCGTGCACAGGCACTGTGCATGCCCTGTTGCTCGGGCGCGATTGCGACACGGACACGGCTCCTCGATACGCCAAATTTGACGTATAACACGGGGCCGACACTGACACGAGGCTCCCCAATTTTCAGAGCCCCACGTGTCGTGTCGGACACGCACGAACGGGTGCACCATTTCTTGCACTGTTGCAGTCGGCTGTCACTTGAGCACTGACACGCATGTCTTGTGTCACGTACACGCGACGTGGACACATGGTAGGGTGTCCTATCCCTATCCCTAGTCTAGGTTGACCCTTGGACACAACCACGTAGGTTGTGTCGTGTCGTGTCGAGCACACGGACACTGTGAACACGTACACGAGGAGTGGACTGTTTTGCACTGTTTTTCCTGTTTTGGGTTTCAATGTGATTGGACACGTTTATGTCCACTTAGGTGGACACAAACACCTTGTATGGCACGTGCACGATTAGTATAAACTTTACCAACCACTGTTTTGGGCTTTTAGTTTAATTTTCATTGTTAATTTCCCATTTCCCTATTTTACTGATACACACATTCTGTCCCTATTTACTGTTTTATTCCAGATTTCAAAATTCGATTTTGTCAATCATTTTAACCCATTAAACACTGTTATTTGCATGTTATTAAACCTCTAACTTGTTCACCTATGTGATTTCTAATAGTATGAGGAATTTGGGTTTGTTTTGGTGTTTGTGTGATTCAAAAATTTGGGTTTAAGTGAGGGGACTGTTTTAATGGTTTTTTTGTGATAGCATGAGTTTGTTGAACTATTGATTCAACATATTATCTGAATTTGAGTTGGTTTTGAACTGTTTTGAGATGTAAGGACTGTTTAAAATGGTTTGTGTGTTAGTATGAGTTGGTTGGACTATTTGTTTAATACTTAAAACTGAGAATGCAAGAATGAACTGAAAACTGGATTTGGTTGGACTGTTTAGATTCAATATTTGAAATATGAGTTTGTTTTGGGTTATGTTTTAACTAAGATTGAAGGGGGGAAACTGTACACTGACTTGGGTCCTATTATGGATTGTTTTAGAGGGGGGTTTCCTATGTAAAATCTGTGTTGTCTCACTGATTTACAGACATAAACACTCACCCATTCACTGTTTCATATATCCTAATCACACACAAGCCCACACTCACATTCTCACTGATACACACTCTATCACACATGCATAGCACACTCACTGTTAGCCTAGGTTTCATGTTACACTCATGTCTCCTCTCCACACACCCTCTACACACACACTTATGTAAATTGCCTCACATCACTCACACTTGAGTTCATTCTCATGATACACACACACACACACACACTTGGACAAATAGTCATGTGTCCCCCTCTCACTTTTCATATATATATATGTGATATTGTATATGTGTGATATTAAGGGTACCTATATGCCTTTGTGTGTACCATATCATATATTAATAGATGCGTAGTTGTGGTATTCATATATATAACCTATATGTTATAAATTCCTATATTAGTTTTTGTGTATTATTTAAATATAGGTATAGTCCTTGTGATATGATTTATGGGTTTGTTTAGACTTGGTTTAGCCTATGGCCTAGTCTCTTAGCCTATGGCCTATGGTTGTGCCTGCTTGTCAGTATAGAGCCTAGATTAGACTTGTTTAGTCTAGTTAGACTTAGAATAGCCTTGTCAGCCTAGTATAGACTAGTTTGACTTAGGTTTGACTGGGTTGACCTAGTTTGACTTCTAGGGTTGACCAGAGTTGACCAAGAGTTGACTTTGGTCTAGATTGACCTAGATTCATGTAGAATGCATTGATTTGCATCTTATTATCATTGTAGACTCATAGTGACTTGTACTGTTCTATAGGAGACAGACACCACTCCTCAGACAGTATATATTCTCCAGATTCCTCGGATACAGGCGAGTACATTCTCTGATCATTTCATATCCTGTATTAGGAGTATATTTCCTGCTTTAGATTACTTTATATGATGCTGACACGTTGGAAACAAGGATTAGTACTATATGGGTCTTGTTGGACGATGTTATCCCCTTAGCGGATACATCGGGTATTTCGTGTTCGTGTACTTTATTGTGAACATCATGTACTCCTTGTATTTATGACATTCGTGTACGAAACGTGTGAAATCGTGTATAATCATGTATTCTCATGACCTTTATGTACAATAACATATCTTAGCCAGATCCTTGTGTATTGATTGGGGCGGGGAAGTAGAAGTGGTTATATATTCAATCCAGTAGATTACTCGTGTACAACCTCTGTAGATTACTCGTGTATAACATCGTGCTATTTACATAACCATCTTGTGCTTTGAATCACTAGACTCTGTTAGTTCTCTATATACTGTAGCTATTTATTTACAATCTTTTTTGTTTATCATATTATTCTTCAGTTTCTTGTATCTTACTCTCTAGCATGATTATATATCCTGACCTTCTATGATTTGTTGAGATGTACTGTGCTCGTTCCTGTCCTGAGTGGACCTGTTGAAATATTACAGAGGACGAGGCTGAGGCATTCTGTCCTACCTACTACGGTGCTACACTAGACGAGTGCCTGGACTTGGACCAGCAGCAGGATCTACTAGCAGTATATGACACTCCCTTAGACTAGGATTGTCTTTACTTTACTTGGATTACTGTATTTCGATTTCAGAGATTTGGACATGTATCTATTTATAGACACTTAGAATTCTGGATTGTATCTCTGTGATGTTTCTTTCCTGAATATTATCATCTATTATTATTCTATCTTATTCCTGTTCTACCTTAGTTGTGATTGAGTTATATTCTATTATGTCACCTCCATTAGGGGAGTATAACTGTTTTTACCTTCAACTGCTAGATGTTGTGACCTAGGACAGCGTTCTACCGCCGACACTGCGGCGTAGGCTGGACGTACCCACGTCTCGTGCCCTTACTTTAGGGTGCGGGTCGTGACAGCCACCATAGCCTACTTGCCTTTGTTGTCCCGATTGTTGGTGGAGCTACCCCCATTATTGTTGTTGGCATTGGGACGCTTGCCCTTGTCCTCTCCCTCTGAGATGTGTAATCCCAGTTGGTGAGCCTTCTTCAACCGTTCTTCGACGCTAGTGGCACTGATGATAAATGTCTTCCAGTCTTTGAATTGACTTTCGCCCATCCAGAGGCTGATTGTTGGAAGCAGTCTCTTTTGGCAAATTTGAATTAAGGAGGAATCCGGGTTACCAGACGGCAGCTTCATTACGGTTTGGCGAAACTGCTCAATATAGTTCCTTGTAAGCTCTTTCTCTCCTTGGATGACGTCCATGAGGGTGGACATCGTGATGTCCTGTCCTACTTCGTAAAATCTCTCTAAGAACATGCGCTTGAAGCTGGCGAAGGAGTGGATGCAGTTGTCCTGCAGGTTGCGATACCATTCGAAGGTGACTCCTTCCAATGCCCCGATGAATAATCGTGTAAGGATGGCATCGTCATGGGGCAGGTGGTCGGTGGTGACCTCGAAGTAAGTTATGTACCGACTTGCGGAGGTCTTGTCATCATAAGGATTGATATTGAACGGCTTATATCTTATTCGGAAGGGGACATCCCTCCATGCAGCAGGGGTATGGTTGTCGTATTCTGAGTTCTTGAGAGGTTTTTCAAGCGTGAAACATGGCTCGGAGCTCCTGGACCTCTCTTCTTGCTTCCCTGGCCTCATCTACAGCGGTAGGGGCTATCATTTCAAGAGGATTGTTGTTCGGGTTTGGTGTCGCTGAGTTCGAGTCCGCATTGACCGTAGGGCCCACGTTTGTTTCGCCAGGCGTCCCTCCTTGGAGAGTTGGAAGGGCCGCTTTGATCTCGTCTACAGACTTGACCAAGGCATGCAGTATGGCCTCCAGAGTATCGATGCGTTGGCGATCACTGGAACCACCTTGGTTGCTGTCCGTCATGAACACCGTTTTTACATGAGGAGAGATGGAAGGAATGGTGGAGGACATGCCCTCCGAATCATAACCCTGTAGCGAGAAGTCATCGGGGTATGTAGGAATGTTCTCCTCTGGTTCGGACTTAGAAGGGATAGTACCCCCAGCTTCAGACTTTGCTTCATCTTGGAAGTCATGGACGTCCTCGGGGACGTCGGCCCTTGCTGTATCTGATGGGAGAGTTGTTTCCTTCGGCTCATCTCCTTGGAACATCGGATTATCATGGAAGTTCTGAGGAGTGCTACCCCCAGTCCCAGTAACCCCCAGCGATGTGGACGAGGAATCTCCCACTGTAGCAGATTTCGTCTTGGAATGGGTACCTTGGAAAACTCTGGTGGTGGGCACCCATTTAGACGATAGTCTCTTAGTCATAGTGGTTGAAATCTTCGGGCTGGGAACATTGGTCTTCTTCCCTCTCCCATTGGTGGAGATTTTCTGAGTGGAGTTGTAGGAGGCGACGGGAGGTGCCTCATCCTCTGAACATGGTTGTTGAAGTCTTTGAAAGATAAACTGCCGGTCTTCTCATACCATCGCGTTATTGCAACAGCAGTTGACGATGACTTGGGTAAAGTGTCGTCCGTGGGAGGACTCTTTGCACCCCGAGGCACCTTCTCTTTCCTTGCGTTTGTGGAGGATGGCCTCATGCAAGTCAGATGGGTCCGGATCGACCATGTTTGATCCCTGGATTTTGGGAGACTTTTGGGAACCTCTCTGTCCGTTTGCCGCCGGGGGCTGAACTCGAGTGGTTCTGTATAACTTCCCATCAGTGGCCCGCATAACAGTATGTGGGACGCTCGGATGGTCAGAGGTCGGATCAGCGGACCCAGCTTGCCAAGCTCGTGCTGTCCTAGACTTCTTCACTCTGGTGCGTGAGGGCACATAGTAGAAAGAGTCTAAGTGGTGCTAGAGAGAGTCAGACATGTCTTCTTGGGAGCACAAGAGATCAGGACCATAGGAGAGACGGTCGAAGACAGAGCCGCGCGGAGTAGGCGTCATGCGGTTGGAATCAATAATCTTCATACGGCTGGCCGTCGTAGCCGCATAGGTCTTCTCCATGCGGCTGGAAATCCTGGCCGCATGAGTGTTCTCCAAGCGGCTGGCCGCATAAGTATTATGCATTTGGCTAGCAGTCTCAGCCGCATGGTCATCATTCATGCGGCTGGCAATCTTGGCCGTATGAGTCTTCGTCTTGCGGCTAGTGTCCTTGTTCGATTTCTTCCTGGAGCACATAGAATCGCTCATTGCCCCTGCAAGTCCAGCATCATAGTGCTTTCCTCTGTCGAACTTGAGGACAACAGAGTCCTCTATGGCTCGAAATAGGGCCGTACGAGAGTCACCTTCGCCGTCTTGGGCAGCAGAGAGTAATCCGTCCAGAGCTTGGGGAGGAGCAAATAATTTTGGCCTCCACTCACTGCAAGCTTTTTTTGTGCGGGTCCACTTCTGGATCGGGCTAGCGCTTCCCTCAGAGAGCATTTCTTCAAACGCCTGTTGGTCGAAGCGGACGACCATCTTCTGTTGCGTGGAGCCAAGTTTGACTGCATCCGATTGCGTCACCAACTCCTCACCCGTGGAGAAGTTTATTCCTAGCAGAGTCGCCATCGTGTTTGCCATTGATTGTAAAAGAACACAATAATTATCGGAGGACTGAACTTAGACTCACAATACAAACTCGCGTGCACAAAAAAAGCCTAGGGACGAAAACCTAGGCACAGCAATCTAAGTACAATTGTTTATTTTAGATTCTGGGGGATGACGATAGATTCTCGGAAAACGACGGCAGCTCTGCCTTACTCCTTAGACGATCGGGTGCAGCCTTGGCTCTGTAAAAGAACTGCTTGGCGTTGATGAAGAAATGCTCTCCTTTCAATTTCTCTCTGGCTTTCTGGATCCGAGGGGGTTGTGCTCTCTCTCTTTCTGCTCTCTGCTCTCTCTGCTCGTCTCTATCTGCTTCTCTCTTACAAGGGAATGGCACCTTACTATTTATAAGAGTGGGGACAACATTAGGGTTTTGCAATGATTGTCCATTCTCAAAAGTCGACAGTTAAGGATCAATGAATTTGGGCCGCTCGTAATAGATTTTAGCAATTAATGTGATTGCATCAAATCTCTATGTACAATTAATGATGGTTGCCATAAATCCTCATGATTTGTTATGCCAAGCTCGGATCTCCTGCCACGTGTTCAATTTGATTGATTACAAATGATCTGATTTGATCCCAGTAATTATGAGGATGGTACTAAACCTGGTTGTTAGGATTTTTTAATGAATCTTGCCACGTGTCCCACTATTATTAGGCTGATAGCTGTAGGGACGCTGGCAGAACCGTGAGTCACTTAGAAAATCTGAGCCGTATGAGGATTGCCTCCCCTGTGTCGCATAAGGCTGACCACGTGTCAAGGCTGCTTGGGAGTGGCCTCTGAACATTTGAACCGCATGGAGATGATCTGAACCGCATGAGCGTAGGCAACCGCATGATGGGTTGCTTCCCATTGAGCCGCATGAAGATAGTCCTTGTGAGCCGCATGGGTAGCCTCTACCTGAGTCGCATGGGTAGCCTCTGCCTGAGCCGCATGGGTGGCCTCTTTCTGAGCCGCATGGGTGGCCTCTGTCTGAGCCGCATGCGACTGTCCACGTGTCAAGGCCGCCTAAAAGTCTTTTAGGGTTTGTCGGATTGTGTCAGAGATATCCTTCGTTTTCCTAGGAGTCTGCCATTATGACAGAGTCATTATTGCATCTTTTTGTCATTAGTCAGAGCTGTCAGCCGTCAAGGCATTAAATGCAGTAGAAGACAAAGGGAAGAGCTGTTGAGGGCCACGTGGCTCCTCTCTGGGCTGTATAGAACTATTCGAGCCGCATAGACGCTTGAGCCGCATGGGTCGCTGAGCCGCATGAGCTCTCTGAGCCGCATGGGGTTCCTTGGCCGCACGGATCTTTCTTTATTCTTTTCCATGCTTCTCACGTCTCTCCAAAGCCTATGTTATTCGATCAATGGAATCACCCAATATCAAATTGTTCCCGATTAGGTTCAAACAAGACCTCTCCTGCTGCCTTGCTGAAACATGCTCAACATAGGATCAATTTTAAGTATGTAATACCTAGGCTTCCTTTAGAGTCCGTGACTACAAACGTAAGTACCTCATACTCTCGTACATCTCTTTAGAATTTATCTTCCTTAGCAGTCCAATTACTATGTTTTCTACGATTACCCAACTTCTATAAGTTGGGTAGAGCCGAGAACTTCGTGCAACCTATTCCTTAGAAGGGTCACGTCGAACTAGGAGTTTGATGGTAGAATATCCCTTTCATCCTTTCACATAGCCTTGGTATGGTTTGACATATCTAACTATTTTGTCGTTCGTAGCTTCTTTGTCCTCGGATATTAAGATTTATTTTAATTTCGAGGACAAAATGTTTATAAGTTGGATAGGATGTAAACCCCCTAAATTTTATAATATTTATATGTTATTTTTATTATGGTATTTCCTATTTAATTAGTAGTTAGTGAATAATTGTATGAAATTTTCTGTCTATAGTTAGTAAAGTATTACTAGTGATTTAATGCTTGCAAAAATTTTATTCAAATATACCTTATTTATATAATTTGAGAGTTTTAGATTTTTAGAAAAAAATTATGTAAATTTTGGTGGCTATAGTGATTCACATATGTGTATATAACCTTATATATATATATATATATATATATATATATATATATATATATATATATATATATATATATATATATATATATTATACTTAATAAATGGAAAAAAAGAATTAAATTTTTAGATACCTAAAGGTATTTGACTTTATAGAATTAAAAAGGACTTTCTATAAGTTGTATAAGTGTATATACAATATATATATATATATATATATATTATACTTAATAAATGGAAAAAAAGAATTAAATTTTTAGATACCTAAAGGTATTTGACTTTATAGAATTAAAAAGGACTTTCTATAAGTTGTATAAGTGTATATACAAACACTCATATATGTATGGATATACAAACACTCATATATATATATATATATATATATATATATATATATATATATATATATATATATATATATATATATATAGAGAGAGAGAGAGAGAGAGAGAAAGAGAGGCCTAGGTATCAGGAGATTACAAGATGTGTTAAATGCTCTTACTGTAAAGCTATGGTGGAAAATCCAGACTACAAAGTCATTATGGGTCACATTTATGAAAGCCAAATATTTACCTGGTATTCATCCTTCACAAGCTCATTTGCCTCAGTTATCATCTCATATTTGGAAGCGTATCCAACAGGGTAGGGATTTGGGTGATGATCACATTGACAGTGTGATTACTCATGAGGGGCTGGAAAATTTTATTTGAACTCCAGGGAGATCAGGAATGTCTTCTATTACTTCTGCCTGGGACAGTGTTAGACATCATCAAGCTATTGATCCTAGGTTTAAACATATATAGAACTCTTGTATCCCTGCTAAATGGTCGATCTTGCTATGGCGTATTCTTTGGCTTAAGCTTCCTACTGATGATATAATTCAAAAATTGGGTTTTCATTTGGCTTCATCATGCCATTGTTGCACGATCCCTGATACTGAGACTTGTAGTCACATTCTATCAGAAGGAATGCTTGCTGATACAATATGGAAGAGATTCACTTCTATCCTACAAGTGGCGAGAAGAACCTGCCCAATTCTTATGCGACTTAAATTGATGTGGACTAAGATAAACAAACATGTTAAACAAATTATTGCTGGCGCTATCTGCTGGGTCTTATGGAAAAATAGGAATAAGTGGAGGTATGAAGGCTATGCTTATGATGAACAGCAACTGAGTTTTGAAGTGAAAAGGCAAATTATGAAGGTTATATCTCAATGTACACATGCTCCCATTCCTGTTGATCTGCATAATCTATATGCATTGTAATGACTTTTGTAACCTGAGTTGGGACTCATCATGGATATCAATAAAATCTAGTATTTTGATAATATATATATATATATATATATATATATATATATAATATATATATATATATATATATATATATATAATAGTGAAGAAAAAATCAAAAAAGGTGCTGACATCAGCACTGTTCAAATGAACATTGCTTCGTCCAGCCCGAGCCTGGGTTGTTCCCATACAGGGACTCATCTGCGTAAAGCCAAGAAGAATGGAAAAAAGAAGAAGATTTAAATGATTCAAATCTGAATCAAATTCCTACAAACTATTCTAAAAACCAGATCATACCAGTTCGAATTTGAATTGAAATTTGATCCTAAATCGAGATTTAAAACTTAGTATAAAGGAAATTATGGTTTTGGGATTTTCCTTTACTAGGTATAATTGATCGAACACCTTCATCCATCTGCACAGCTATTTCTCGATAGTTATCCCAGAAAATTTTTCGAGGCAGGACGAGCCTTCCCTTACGCCTGTGAACCGTCGTCGGCCACTGCATCACCGTCGAGCTGCCCCAAACTGACAGCTAACAGAGCTTGCTCTGTTTCGAAGCAACGCAGGTGCACTACTTTCAATCCCGATTTCTCAAGTTCTGTGTAATCGTTTCTCGAGTTTTAAATTCCTAACCAAGACCTACATGAACCTCTTCAAATCCCATTAATGGGAATTCGATATTGTCCAATAACTCGGTCAAAAGATCGAAGTGAAGATCGTCGAAAAATAGTTCATAAAAAGGAGCAAAAACAGTCCAAACACCCTATTTCGGGGACTAATTCATGTCATATTATTTAGAATTTTCCAAAACAATTTGAACAGAGTTCTAGACAATCCATAAGGCTTTACAATCCTTGTTGTAGCTATAAATTTCGTCGACCGTGTGTCGAGTAAATTGATTTCCAAAATTGTCAAAAAATGTTTTTAAAATAATAAAAAATTTGAAAATAATTCCTGATACGTCGTGCGCCCCGACAAACCGGGAGACGTGGTCGCAAGCTATATGCATCGAAAGGCACGTATGGATGTTGCTGACGTGTGGGAACTGACGGAACTCGAAATCGTTGCGTGTGCACGACGAAATTAGTACGTATCCGTCGAGATACCCTAGTATAGACCTTTTGCAAACTTGGCCATAACTTCGTGTACGTACGTCTTATCGAGACGAAACTTGTGCCAACAGGATCGTATCAAAATTTTGGTCCTGTGTGCGAAGTTTGGTCCGATTATGAGAAGGTCGATCGAAAAGCCTATTTAGCGGGCCCACGACCCGCTCTAACGGGCGAATTTGTGCACGACTCATCAGAATCTAAAATTAGACATATCGTTGGGTTCATCTCCTCAAAGTGGATCCGTAGACATGTAGTTTGACAACTTTAGAGATTGCAGATACTGGCACACATTTTGACGCAAAATAGGACCAACGACGGACATCGTTTTGACCAAAAATTACGATTTTGCCCCTGTTCCAGAATTTGACTTTTGGATCGGCGTTTCCTAGACATATCTT
Source organism: Iris pallida (assembly GCA_029216955.1). Lineage (NCBI taxonomy): Eukaryota > Viridiplantae > Streptophyta > Magnoliopsida > Asparagales > Iridaceae > Iris > Iris pallida. The sequence goes on from JANAVB010010198.1 coordinate 24,233,862, forward strand.
TTATACCAAATATGTTCTTGATGTTTGTTTCAGCATCTGGAGGTCCTTGTGGATTTTGACTTTCGTGTTGACGATTCTGACTGTTGGATTTTGCTACATCTCGCACCATCCATAGGCAAGATACCTTATCATTATATTCTGCTTATTTACTACCATCTAGCATGCTGATTTATTTTTATTTTCTTACTTATTGTCATTTTTTGCCTTGATATATTTTATGCAATTAACTGTTTAGTTTATTTCTATTACTTTAATATTATGCATCAACTTAAAGTTACGAAGACTACCCTTTTTTGTGATGCATTCAGTGGCCTTGACACATGTGCTACACGAGTAACGAGTCACATATAGGTCTCGGACTTGCATAGTCGGTTGGCCACCGATACGTGACGACGTGCGTTACGAAATAACTGCTAATACAGTTGCATGCTAGAAGACTTAGCATTTATGAGTTGGCATTGGGCGGGAAGAACATGATTGGAAGTTGACTACCACCCTATCTATCATAGACTCGCTCGCTACTGAGAAACGATAGGTAGACTATATGCTATAGACTCACTCGATACTGAGGAATAGTATATGGTGTTGTGACTCGCTACTGAGGTACTGTACTGTATTGGTATTTTTCTGACTTGATCCGGTAGTCATGCGACCATGAACTGTTCTTAAAATGCATTCCACTTAGAATGGTTAGGCGACCTTTATCCGCAGGTGTATGTACTTTTCCATGTGGTTGTGTATTATACCGTTCATGGCTTGGAACAGTATTTTGTCACGAACTAGTGTGCCACACCTTGTGTCACCCCCAGTTTTCAAGAACAGGGGTATTTTGGTCATTTTTCATTTTAGAATATTTTTGGATTTCTATTATTATTTATGATATTAATTTGGAGTTATTTGAGTCGGATTCGAATTTCAACTCAATCTGACTTGTATCGGGGAAATGGGGTAGCTTTGACTCTAGTGGGACCTACTTATTAGTTAGGCATGGCCCACATGACAATATTTTAGTTAGTGTGTTAGACTAATTATTCATGAATAGGTTTGGTTTTATTAGAGACTTAAAACATGAGTAAATTAGCCTTAACCTAAAACCCATTCCTAATATTAATTAATTAGAGAGTGGGAGTGTTTTAGTCATTTGGATAGGGGGACACCTATGACCATACATGGCCGGCCACTAGGGGGATAGGGATGGGCTCTCCTTTGTTATTATCTACACTATTTTCTCTCTCTTGTTCTTCCCCAAAAATTAGAGAGAAAGTCTCCATTCTTTTCCACATCAAATGAATCCATTCATCTATCAAAACCTTTCTTTTCTTCTCTATTTTCATCAAGAGGAGGATCTAGCTAGATTTAGGGAGTTTTTGGAACTTGTTCGTGTCCATTTGGAGGTCTCTTCGTGTCGGTGTCGTATCGGAAGGAGTTTCCTTAGATCTGATCAATCGAAAGGTATAATATTTCCTCTATTTCATTCCTACATGCATTTAGGATTAATTTGAACCCATAGGAATGACCCACATGGTTGTATCTCCATTTGTGTCCATTTCGTATCCATTTGGAGGTCATAGGAGTGTCCTTTGTGTTGTATTTTGTGTCCTAGTAGAAAATCCCCAATTTTGGACACACCATGTGGTTGATATTTGTGTGAATGATTTATTCCTATTTTTAATATCAGATTTTAGAATTTCTAAAATGTTGTTCTTCATGGTATCTTAATGTATCATAATATATATATATATATATATATATATATATATATATATATATATATATCATTTGTATATATATATATATATATATATATATATATATATATATATATATATATATATATATATATATATATATATATATATATATGTTTTTTTATTTTAGAAAAAAAAAATATATATATATACATATATATACAAAAATATATATATATATATATATATATATATATATATATATATATATATATATATATATATATATATATATACATATATAAAAAAAAAAAAAATACATATATATACAAAAATATATATATACATATATACAAAAATGTTTTTTTATATATACAAATGTTTTTTTATATATATACATATATATACAAAAAAAAAAAAAAATATATATATATATATATATATATATATATATATATATATTTTTTTTTTTTTTTAGAAACCCCCTCTTTTCTTGATCAAGGCTCAAAAAACAGAAGCCTGACACGTATACAAGGACAAAGTATACCACAAAAGGAAAGACAGAGGAGAAGGATGGTCGCAGCCACCGCCTGACACGTATACAAGGAAAAAGTATACCATAAAAGGAAAGACAGGGGCGAAGGAAGGTCGAAGCCGCCGACACTAAGGGATGATCGGGTGCCCGAATGCCGGCGAAGTGTTAGAGCAGAGAGAACTCCGTTTACGACATTGACTGTGAATTTCCCGGATGAGCTGATCGGCAGAGTATTGGTGTCCCTCGTACCTCGCTTTGTTGCGATTTTTCCATATTGCCCAGGTGGCTGCCGCTGTAACGATCTGGTGGCCGTGGGAGGCGGCTCCCCAGTGGGCCAGAAGATCGATAAAGCGCCCGTCTCCTGGATAGGTGTTGTAGTGGCGGTTGAGGGTGCTCCAGATTTGGTCAGGGAGGCTTCCCTCCTGGAAGATGTGGTCAATAGTTTCTGTCTGTCGCTCGGTGCAGCAATTACAAGCAGACGCCAGGCTAAAGCTGATAGAGTTAAGGTTGTCGTCGGTAGGCAATTTATTTTTCATGACTCTCCACAGGAGGAAGGACCATTTCTTAGGGATACAAGAATGCCAATACCTCGAAATGAATAGGTCCGGTCCGTTCTCTAGGATCATGATTCTCGTCGACCGCACGGAGAAGGCTCCAGAGGCAGCCGGGTGACCACCTCAGCTTGTCTGCGTCGGGCCCAATGATAAGTCCTTGCTGACGAATGCTGTCCACTATTTCGTTGCATGACCACTCCCGAATCCTGTCCCAATTCCAAGCGTTATTGGTGGGGTTCCAAAGGTCTTGGATCTTGCTATTTCTGGGGGAATCGATGATGTTCGGGATAAGGCAGTCGCCAATCCACCTTTCCAGGAAGGGGTTGGCCTCGTCAGAACCCAGCTGGAGTCTGATCGCGGGCTCTGCCAAATCTCGACCTCGAAGAATACACCGCCAAGCCGCAGAAGATCTGCTGTTGGCTGAGGCCGTCGCTGGGTGTATGTGTTCAAAGTACCTGGCCTTCATGAACTTGGTCCACAGGTTTTGGCTGGTGCATAATTTCTACCACAGTTTCATCGAGAAAGCCTTGACGATGTGGTCATGTTTGGTGAAACCAATCCCGCCGATCTCGGTGGGGATAGCCATAGTGTCCCTGCTGGCCCAGTGGTGTTTGTCTTGCCCCTTGTTGTGCCCCCAGAAAAAGTTACAAAAGATCTTCTCAATCGACGCGATAACCTTTCTGGATGGAGAACAGGCCGCTAGGGTGTAGATGGGAATGGAGTTGAGAACATGTTTGATGAGGATAATTTTCCCTCCAGGGGAGAGAGTGGCGTTATGCCATCCTTCGATTTTGTTCCTAATTTTGGAGATCAAGTTCTCGAAGATGCTGGCGTTAGATTTCCCGTACACCAGAGGACAGCCTAGGTAGTTGAAAGGAGGATGAGCCACCGCAATGGAAGTTAGGTTTGTGAGTCTGGTTGCATTCTCGATTTTGAAGCTGTGGTGTGCGTAGATGACGCTCTTAGAAAGGTTGATATTCTGGCCTGAGCATCTGAGTACCGCTGCAGGGTGTTGTGAACCACCTCCATCGAACCGATGTCCCCGGAAGAGAAGATGAGTAAATCGTCGGCAAAGGCCAGGTGGGTGATGGTGGGGCAGCCGCTAGCAGTGTGGTAATACTGGAAGTTAGGGGTGTTGACCATATTGTTGAGGTTTCTGCTCAGGGCGTCGGCAACAATGATGAAGACCATAGACGATAGAGGGTCGCCCTGTCTGACTCCGCGGCTAGATTTGAAAAACCTTCGGGTTGGCCGTTGATAACAGTAGAGAACCATGAGTTGCTGATGGATCTTCATACGGTGTTGGTCCAATTCTCGGAGAATCCGAAAGCTCTGAAGACCCAGATCATGAATTGCCAATCCAGTTTGTCGTAAGCTTTTTCCATGTCGATTTTGATGGCGATGTTGCCCCCTCTGGCTGGAAATTTCATGCAGGTGATAAGTTCTTGGGCCAGCATGATATTGTCTTGAATGTTCCTTCCGCGAACGAATCCGCTTTGCTCCTCCGAGATGATTTTGGGGAGAGTCTCTGTCATTCTAGTGTCGATGATCTTGGAGATAATTTTGTTGGTGAATGTGCAAAGACTGATAGGTCGGAAATCACGAAAGGAGTTGGGGTTGTCTTTTTTCGGTATGAGGATGAGATTGGCGCTGGATATGGCTTTGGGGTAAGGAGCTCCTTCAAGGAAGGCGATGGTCGCTTCGGTGATGTCCTGCTTGATGATATCCCAGAAAGTACGAAAGAAGGTACCAGAAAAGCCATCTGGTCTGGGTGCGCTATGCGCGTTCAAAGCCCGCACCGCGTCTTTCACTTCTTTTTCGGACAGAGGGCGATCCAGCTGAGCATTATCGTAGTCGGTAACAATAATGGGGATTTGGTCTAGGAAAGAAGTGTCTTTGTGGACCGCTTTCTAGGAGAATAGTTGGTGTAGAATTCGGTGGCCGCCTCTTGGATCCCTTTCTGATCGGATCTGGTGATGCCTTGCTCATCCGTGATATGGTGTATCGAAAGTTTGTTATATATATATATATATATATATATATATATATATATATATATATATATATATGTATATATATTTATATATATATATTTTTATATATATATAAATATATATACATATATATATATATATATATGTATATATATTTATATATATATAAATATATGTATATATATTTATATTTATATATATATATATATATATATATATATATATATATATATATATATATATATATATGTATATATATATATATATATATATATATATATTTTTTTTTTTCTTTTTATATATATGTATATATATATATATATATATATATATATATATATATATATATATTGTGTGTCTAATATGTATTTATTGGTGTGTGTGGAGATATGGAGAGTGAGAGAGGGATTATGAGTTGGAGTAATATAGAGAGGGTGTTAGAGTAGAGAGTTAGAGTGTGATAGAGAGAGTGAGGAAGTGAAGGAATGGTGGAGGGAATTTAGGACAGCAATAGCAGCAGGTTGAGAGGGACCTGCTGCCCCCTTGGCAGCAGCAGTGAGTGGCAGCAGTCCCCACAGGGGACTACATTTCGAGCAGCAGCAAGTAGCAGTAGGAACTGCTACTTTGTAGCAGTGAGAGGGGGAGAATCAGCCCCTAGCAGCAGCAGCATTAGCAGTAGGAACAACAACAATAGCATCATTGGAACAGCCCCATAGCAGTCAATCCATAGTCATCCATTCCTCCGTTCATTCAATCATTCATATGTTCATTCATTCAATCATTCATATGTTCATTCATTATCCTTCCATTTCATCCATTCTTTCATTCACCCATCCATACACATCCATATTTCCATTCATTCACTCATCTATTCGTTCACATATTCCATTCATTCACTCATCTATTCATTCACCTATTCCATTCATTCACTCATTCATTCATTCAATTTCCCTTTTCATTTCATCCTTCCATACATATCCATACACATCCATATCACCATTCATTCATCCATTCACTACAACAAAAAACCCTTTTAATGACGGCTAAAAAGCGTCATTAATGACATACCATGACGCTTTTTTTTTCCACAGCAACCGTCATGAAAACGGGTGTTATAAATGTTTTTTAAAAGCGTCATAAAATAACCGTCATGAATATGATGAGTTTCTGCTACACTTATTTTCAGCGTAGTTTGAAAGCGTTATGAATAGATAATCTGTACAGACTCAATTCAGCACATTTATAACGCTCAATTCTGCACATTTATATATTACTTTCCAAAAAATTATAGATCAATGCTCAATGTTGCTCAATTCAATTTCAAAACATTCATTTTGAACCATATTCACAAGAAAACATCTAAATGTTATAGAGTACCATTTAATCCATTTACAAATATATACATAATATATATCACCATCTTCATTACATTTTTTCAAAATAGGACATCCAAATACATATATTTACAACTACTACTAGTAAGTTGACCCTCAAAACTATTAGTACATTGGCTTCAACTTTGAGCACATCAAAACTGTCGGCATCACATAGCAAAACCCTGAAAAAGATAAAAAAAAATATTACCAAAAGAGTAATAGCTTCTGGGGTGCCTGCAAGAAGTTTGTCGCCTACATTTGATGCAAGACGGGATGGAGATATCGCCATGGCAACCCGTTGAACAGATGAGACAATTGTCCGAACATACTGCTGTGCCATTGCAGCAACACTTTCCTGTAGATGAACTTCGTAGGGAAATTGAAAGGCAATTGTAAGTACGGAACGCAAGCTGCAATCACTTGGAGATGTCTCTCCACAGTTCTGGTTTGTGGCACAGCCTACTTCCAGACTTGATGCCAAATCCAGTGTGCGATTGGAATTTAAGCCATCCTGCATTAAATGGATGTAAAACCTCTGTATTTTAACATGAAGAAAAATGCTCAAACAACTGTGTAAAATAAAATTATGGAGTCTCCTAGCAGTCTTGCAACTGTAAAGTAGACTTGAGGTCTTCATTGTCAAGTGTGAAATCCCATTAACTGCTGCAGAAATTCAATTGCCTATAGGAAGTGTCAGACGTGCAATTTACTTGTAACATTATTTTTCTATTTTGAGAAGTACTTTGGCTTAGGAAGCACATATAACAGTATCTTCTACCCAGATATCAAACCTGTGAAGGAAAATTAAGCACAAAATATATGATCTCCTTATGGGGTACAAAATATTGCTCGTTGTTAGTAACTCTAGTTTTGTAAAGAAAATATTAGTACCTAGAGATCATGACTACAACTTAGGATAAAATTAGAAGCTGCAAAAATATGTTTCGGTGGGGACCGAGGAGCCAACTGTTCATAGAGAAAAGCACATTTTATTGGCTTATACTACAAGTAAAGCTGTATTTCACAACTACATTTATTTGTTGACTAAATCATAGCTGATTAACTTAACAAGTTATTGGCATTGCTCAAAGCTGCAAACATTTAGTTCAGTGAGAATCCAGTTGTTCCTACAGAAATAAATTCTTGTTATTGACATATAAAAAACTCTCGCTAGAGTTTTAGTTCATAACTACATTTATTTGTCAAGTAAATCATGGTCGATTAACTAACGAAATGACTCAACAATTTTACATGGGGTTATCGAATACAATTTCACATGTGACTCAACAACGTCCAAAGCTCAATATTATAGTGGGTACAACCTGTATCTACATTGAATACATAGCAATTAGAATTTATTTAAAGAAGTGCTGTGTAAAGTGTATCCAACACATCCACAAGTATACTCTACTACAGTACTTCTTAAAGTGATATTAAAGTGTTTAACACTTCCACAAGCATACTCTGCTATAGTTTTAGAAATTTTGACAATTAAGTAATCCCCATAGCTTCTACTAGTGGTGTAGGCAACACTAGTTGATGCAACACAAATTCACCAAAATCACAAAACCAGTGGCCTAGGCAATACATGTTGATGCAAAACAAATTCACCAAAATCATAAAGACCAAATTATTCAAGGGGAATACCTGCCAACGACAACAGCAAGATCGCCTCTTATGGTTCCAGGCTCGGATTTTTGTGGATCCGTAGCACCAATAAGTTTTCGACCATATTTGATAACTCCCTCCCCTTCCCACACCTACAAAAAAGTTGAATTTCTCTAATTGAAAAATAATCAAATATTCTTATCTTTAGAAAATATGTCATCCACACTATCCTTACCATAGCAAGCACCGGACCAGAGCTCAGAAAATTGCATAGGCCATCAAAGAAAGGTCTTTCCTTGAGATCATGGTAGTATTTTTGCGCAAAATCCTTCGATGGAACTACCAACTTAATGGCTACAAGCTTGAATCCTTTCCGTTCAAACGTGATACAATCTCTGCAATCTGAAGACAGAATTTCATTGTCATGTGCAGAATATTGAGCAAGTATAAAAGACATAAAACAACAAGCTTGGAAAGAAAGCAATGCCATAAGAAAAATAGGAGTTAAAATCAGAGGAGTTAAAACTTTTATATAGGACAAAATCAGCAAATACCAATGCTGCCAGCCATACCTGAAGCAAAGAGGAAATTGTTAAGGACAAAATTAGCCACGGCTCCCGTGCTACCAAACCCGAACCCACCTAATCCTTCCATCATGTACTTAATTACTGACATAAATCAAACTAACTTGTTCCTTTTACTTCTCCCGCCTGATAATTAGCAGGAAGTACATCGATCAGCACAGTGAACAATTTAGTATAATGTGAGAATCAAAAACAAAGGGAACCAACACCCTAGAAATCGGCACCATGTCTATGTCCCGCTGTGTCGAAGCACAACCAAAAAAGAAACCCCTAAAATGAAGAAAAATTAGGGTTTTACCACTGGATCGTCAACGGGACCGCCACCAGGTTCCGTCGATGGTGACTCTATCACGGTCGGACCTTCGATGTTCTTCGGCGGGTCGATCTCGGCCTTCGTGGCAGTCCGGTCGGAGAAGACCCGCTTGAGGCGGAGGTCCTTGACGACGACGCCGGCGGAGGAGGAGGAGGAGGAGCAGGAGGGAAGGGAGAGAGGAATATGTCGGTGGCGCTTGGGCGGGTCGGGCCGGGCTCGCCCAGACCGGGTCCGGTGGAGGAAGATCTCCGACCTGCTGCGGGGGAAAGTGCCGGCCATGGCGGCACTGGAGGAAGAAGAGGAGGAGAGCTCCTTTCTCTTCGGCATGGCTATGACTTTGGATCGGTGGAGAAACCATAACCCTAGGCCTGGACGCTGGGAGCGGAGGAAGAAGAAGAGGAGGAGGAGGAGAGGGAAAATGGAATGAGAACAAACTATTTCGAATGCTTAATATTAATAAGTTTGCAAAATATTACAAGTTTGCCACCGCTCTAAAATATTAATAACGCTTTGTTTTATAAACGTTATAAAAGGCCCAAATTTGGTCCAAACCGTCATAGAAAAAAGGTATTTCGAACTTTGATAACGCTTATGTATCAGCCGTCATTAAAACTCCTTGTCGAGCGTCATTAAAAGGGTTTTTTTGTTGTAGTGATTCATCTTTCCAACTCAAATCAGTCCCTTAACCCTAGAATGTTTAGGTGTGAGGGTTAGTTAGAGTGTTAGTGACCATGTTAGGTTGGTATACTAGTGAGGTAATTAGGATTTACCATATTTCTAGGATAAGTCCTAAGATACTTCTAGATATGAAATTAGAGTATCAAGATACCATGGCATGGTATCAGAATACGAGGGCATGGTATTAGGATACCATGTTGAGGTAGAAGTGTCAAGAAACTAAGGTAAGGGGTGTGATAGTGAGTTTACCATGGTAAGGTAATATGGTGAGTTAAGGTAATTGCCTATAGCTAAGGTAAGTGATTTAGGGTTTAAGATATGGTTAGAATATGGTTCCCTTGGTTGGTAATGGTCATAAATAGTGCTCCTAGACTAGTTTTGACTTCGGTTGACCATTTTGACCAAAAGTCAACAAAAGTCAACCGAAAGTCAAACTTAGCCTAAAAGTGACTAGAATTGACCGAAACCAAACCAGAGTTGACCAGTTGACTGAAAGTCAACAGTTGGTCAATATTAGTCTAGTTTGACCTAGGGATGACCTAAAGTTGACCAGAGTTGACCAGTTGACCAAAAGTCAACTGTAAGTCAACCTTTAACCCAGATTGACCTAGTTTGACTTGGATTGACTTCCTGTGACCTAGTTTGACCTTGGTTGTCCTAGTGTGACCTAGTTTGGCTCAGTGTGACCTAGTATGACCTAGTTTAGCTTGGTGTGACTTAGTTTGACCGAGTTTTGATTTAGACTTGCATATTATGACTAGATCAGCTTTTCTTTCATTTGAATCCTGTTTGGACTCATGGTATCTCATATTTAGGTCTGTGATTACTCTGATCATCTGTTCACCTTATCAGCTCAAGACAACAGGCGAGTACATTCACTGATAGTTTTTATTATCGTGATATCTGCTATATCTGATTCAGTTGTAGTGTCTTACTTGATTTCCAGACACGATAGTTCACGGACTAGTATATGTTGGATCATGACATGAGATGTTGTTCCTGGATTTTCTTGGTATATTGGTACATTTCCTGTCTTGTTTTCTGTACTTGTATAGACATCGATTCCTGAGAGGGAGTAACTACCCTCTTAGTGAATCCAGTATCGTGACGTGCCATGTCCAGATCCATTATACTATTCGAGGATGGAAAATTATTAGGAATATGTGATCAAAGCCACCCTGTCACTGTATTCATGTTCTTGTGCCACTCTCACCTTATGCAGGATGTAACGAGATCTTATTCATGTGCTCGTTATCCAGGTTGGCCGGCATGACCCTTTCCAGTAATTTTTATGTAATTGTCGGGCCAAGTGGATAGCCTGTCATATAACATTCCAAGCCGATCACATAATGCTCTAATAATTCAAGGCACATTTTATATTTAATTATCATATGAGGCTAAGTTCTGTTCAGGAGAAGGGTTACAAACCCGGTCCTTGTTTGGTTTACGGGTTGTAACTTAGTTTCCGAATAGTTCCCAAGTCATCTTATAAATTGTAGTCCTATTCAGTACTCACATCCTATTATACATTTCCTGATGATTTTGTCTTGTATTTCACATGTTCTATATGCTCTTATGCTATACCTTGATTGGAGGCTAAGTTCTGTTCGGGAGAAGGGTTACAATCCCGGTCCTTATTTGGTTTAAGGGTTGTAACTCGGCTTCCGAATAGCTCCCAAGTCTTCTCATATCTTTGTCTTGTATTTCATTATACTGTCTCTTATAGAATTGTCAATTCATATAGAACTGTTGTTAGTGTTTGTACTTGCTCATTTTCCTGACAGGATACCGTTGATATATTACAAATGTTTCTGAGGCAAACTGCTCGACCTACTATGGGGTCGAGATAGATGGAGGCTTAGGCCAGGATTGTGGCCTGTTAGTTGAGCCACTAGACTTTGCATACCCAGATTAGTTAGTTTAGTTAGGCTTACCTGGACTGCGATCCAACTTTTGTTTTAGACTGTAGTAGATTATATTTATATTTTGTGACTCAGTGATGTTGTTTGTTTTTCTTCGGCTGTGTTGGATGTTGAACTCATTTTCTGTTTTCACATATATAATATTTTCTTTTCGTACTATCTATCTTAGTTTTATCTTATGATTGAGTTATGCCATATATATTTCTCCGTACGGAGATGACAGGTACCCTTATACTGTTTAGTTGTAGTATTTACAGACGACCTATACTGCATTCTACTGTCGATCTTGTAGCATAGGCTGGACGTAACCACGTGCGTGCCCCCTATCAGGGTGCGGGTCGTGACACGTTGTCCTTGTTTGGTTGTATGTGTGGTTCACTGCTTCGATGATAATGTGTTGAACCATGTTATGATCCGGATTAATGTGAGCAGTTTATACAACATATTTTTATGTATCTTATTATGTCCCGCTGAGGACCTAGTTTTCTCTCCTGGTCTAGATGGTCAAGATTGCCCCAGGAGTACGTACTCGGTTTTGCTTATTCCTTTCCTACCGAGGATATCTTACCCTCTGACGATGCATGATCCTTTCCTTACTTGTATCTTTCATTAATTTTTGGAGGGTGGACTACATTATCTTAGATTATATTCATAGTTGTTTGGTAGTAGATTTGTTTCCACCCGGCTATCTATCTTTTGCCTCTTTTATTTGATACTATTCAGACTATTATTTTCTTTTTTGATTTTGTGGATGAGATATAGTTATTTGTGACTGGCCTATGATTTACAGCTTATGTATGCGTACAAAGATTCCACATATTGGAGTATTTTTTGTATACATGTGCTGGCATATTTCGTATGCCTAGTCCTACGTATTATAGGATTGGGGCATTACAGACCACCTCCAGCATTTGCAAGATTTGGAGGAGGCGCAACGGAATGATACTCCTTTTGTAGTGAAGAAGATTTGTTGCTATGAGCCAGACTAACGTATCTGAGACGTTTGGTTGAGGTAGAGGAAAAGCCCCAGCAGTTTGGACTGCCATAATACTGGTAAGCATATCAGTGATCTTGGCAAATGCTGTTTCAAGACTCTCTAGCCATTTGTTGGTCTGATCACTGGCTTTTTTAGGTCCCTCTCCCTCCGTCATGTACGTAGATAACATGCGAGGATGAATAGAGTAGACAGTACAACTAGTGATGCCTGAGATTCCTGGATGTGGGCGTATAGTATGGGTCAACAGAGCTTGGGTGAATAGCCTTGGGCGCATAATCCTGGGCGCATAGTCTGTCAAAGACAGAAGTCTTCTGGCCAGAGTTATGTGCCCACACACCCTCTTGGGCACATAGCTTTGGGTGCATGCTTCGTGAAGCAGCGCTGTTTTCTCCCAGTTTTGTCTTTTTCATTTGTGCGCCTCGCTGAATTTGCCCAGAGCGTCGAACACTTCGATTCTTGGCATCATAGTGTTTTTCTTTGCCAAGTCTCGAGCATTGAACAATTTGTTGTTGATTGCACAAGAAAGAAGTCGCTAGGCTAGTAGAGCCTGAAACGGTATGAGCCTTCTTTATTTGTGGAGCTTTTGTTGCAGAGATATGTGCCCAAATGGGAGCTCCAAGCACCCACATGGAAGACCTATGTACCCACGTGACGGAGTTCTTTGGTTGCATATCTTCTATGACACTGGTAGGATATGCACCACGAGCCTCCGGAAGCCAAGTCTTGCGAGACTTGTTCGGCTTCACTGATTTTGAGGGAGTAGCGCCGTCCCTCGAGAGCATCTCTTCAAATGCCTGCTGATCGAACTTCACAATCAACATCTTCTGAGTGCTCCCTACTTTATCGGTATCGGATTGCGTCACTACCTTCTAGTTAGAGGAAAAGGTAGTCCCGAGCAGAGTCACCATTTTTGTGGACACACACAAAAAAGAAGAAGAAATGTTGTCTTTTTTATTGGCACAAGGAACCACAAATCGAGTACGCCTGAGAGATCCTGCGATGAGGATCCTAGAGTACAAAAAGAATTTTGTGGAATGGGATGATGGAGATCGATCGGCAATTGCTTCTTTACTCCGTTGACACTCCGATTACAAAAGTGGGAGAAAACCGAAGAAAATTGCTAACTCTTGGCTCACTTGCAAGAAGGGCAACAATTTGGCTCTTGAAATACTCTCCTTTCTGAGTTTTGAAGAGGTATGAGACCCCTTTTTATAATCGTTTTCGTGCTTGAATGATGTTATGCACCCATATAAAAAATATACTAATTTTTATGTAGGCGCAGAGTCCTGCTTTGTGCGCATGGAGTGTAGGCACATGCAGACTGCGTGATCGTGGGTTGATCATGGGGTTGACGTGGCCGCATGCTTCAGTGCACGACTGCTCATGGAGACTGATGTGGCCGTATGCTTCGGTGCACGATTGATCATGGGTTTGTCCGAGTCAGGGGCTATCCTGACTTGGGTGCATAGCCTGAAACAGTGCTATGCACCCCCTTATGGAGGAGTCCAGAGTAGGTGCATGCCATCAACATGGGCGCATAGCTTGCTCTGGTGACTTGGGCATATGTGGGCTGTCCTGGCTTGGGCCCATATGTCTCCCTGGCTTTGGCGCATGTTGTCAAGATTGCTGAAATTTTCATGCTTCTACACTAATGAACTGCTGGATACAAAGATGATCATACATCCGAACTTATATTGGTACAAGCCCCTATCATGTGGTCTGATGCTCCACAAGCTAGGCATAAGTCCTACGCTCTACGACATTCTGACAAGACATGCCCTGTCTTCTTGTAATAGAAATAACACACTATGGAAGACTGCCTCTGCTATTGAGGACGTGATTGAGATGACTGCTGAAGCTATGGCTGACGACTGGGAAGATGATACCTTCTAAATGTAAGGCCTCTTCTGGCCTTTGACTCTATCAATGATCCTCTGCGAGGTGTACTCATGCCTCCTCCCCGCCCTTATTACGGCGTCAAAAGACTGAAACTCATGCTGCTCGACTGCCAATACGATCTCCAGAATAAGCCCCTGCTGGAACATTGTCATGACCCGCACCCGGATGTTTGGGCACGAGTACGTGGCCACGTCCAACCTTTGCCCCTATATCGGTGGTAGAGTGCTGTCTAGTCCTAAATAATCAACACAAGTCCAACAATACCAGTATGTCCTCAAATCATAAATTTTCTTAAGGAAATATATGAATAGGAATACCTATCTTAATATAAGTAAAATCATCCAAAGCTACAAGTCTTGAATCCGTAATTGATATATATGCTAGTAAAGTCCCGGAGACAAATCCGATCAAGCAACTAAGGAAATCAACTAAAAAATATGAAATGAAATAATAAGGAATCCTAAACAAATTCTTCTAGGCTTTGCCTTCATCCTATCTCATCAAAAATGTGGGTCACAAGTCAAATCATACATAAAATTGTTAATGTATCTAGTCAGTATTGGAGCAAGTACTGTTACAGCTATAAAAATACACAATGCATGTATAAATTTATCATGACGAGAATGTACACAACAATGGTAAACTAGCAGGTTATGACAACATGTAATGAGAACAGGTAGTAAGTGAAGGTGGGAATATAAAAGTAATAACATTTAGTAGAAATATGAAAACAAGTAAACTAAATGATCATGAAAATCAGGATATGATAAAGACAGTAAAACCCTGTGACCTAGAATACACTATTCGACATGTGGGGGCTAAGCTAAATCCGACACATCGTACGTGAGGTGTACGAATGCTATCTATCAAATTGAACAGGTAAATGGGTTTAACCACAAGCCTACTAGTTTATTCTCCCGCCCGACTATCTCTCATATCAAGCACGAAAAATAACTAATCATGAAAAATGGATAATCATGACTTTCAAAGAACGGGTAATCATGAATCATGATGTAGATAGACACATGCCACGAATATGGATAACCATAAAGTATGACAAGGATGCTCACGATGCCACGACAGGAATAACTCGCATCGCAACTAGAACTCACGCATTAAACCTGGACAATAACTAGCCACGATACTTATATAACTCAATCTTGAGTCAAGATAAAACGTCCATGTACACAGATCATAGTGTCAAAAAATAACAAGAATGGTGTGAAACATTCATACACAATAGAATTTATAATGTAAAGGTAAATTTATAGTGTAAAGTACTTGCCTCAGTTTAGTTGGAGTCAACGTGCGCGACATGAACGTGTCAACACAGAATAGGTATAAATACTGTAGTTCGAACAGATGGTTGAAGGTTGGCACGATTTTTGAGATAGGGACATCCGGGTTCGCAATATCCCGCAAGAAGATAAGATACACAAATTAGATGATGCTCCATAATAGCTAAGTTAGTTAAAAGAAGGGTTGTTCTTATTATTAAGCTAGGTCCATTGATCTCAAACCAAAAATATATATTTATTTAATAAATCACCCTGTAAGAAATTTTAATAGATATTTAGAAAATACTTATAAGAAAACCATTTTATAATACTTATACAAAACTTATTAAATGAAACGATTAATTATTATTAATCAAGGTAATATATATACATATATAGTATTTATTCAGTGTCTTTAAGCATATATCTAGGCCTTGTCCCATTAATAAACTATTTATACAATATCCCAAATTTAAAAATAAAAATCTAACTAAAAGCCCAATTTCAATATTTATATGAATTGAAACAATTACTATTTTATTAAACAACAAGATATCTTATTATTAGTATAAAATCCCAAAATACATTGAAATAAGAACTGATTTACCACTTAAGTCCAGTCAGGATTTATTCCAGTTTTGAGAGATTAAACCCAAACTTTTGGGCGTTTGTGAGTTCAAATAATTTCTATATGGGAAAAGGTTCAGAGGTCCAAAAGTATATAAGGTCCAAGTAACCCCTTAATAAATTTAGCCCAATAATTTAAAATCAAAACATTTTTAAGCCCATCATATTTATATTAGGCCCAAGTAATGAACTCATATTTTGCTGTTATTCTACTTCTAAATAAAACAGTTAAGTAACTTAAAAGAGAGAGTAGAGGGATAAAGAAAATAAAAGGAAAGAGAGTGAGTGTGGAATCGAAAGAGGAAGAGAGGAGTTGTACCTAGGCTCTGGACTGCTTTGGCGGGTCTGGTGTCGGGCGAGGTGGAGCTCCAGTACAGGGGACGCATGGATCTGGAAGTTCTATTGGCTCTCCGGTGATTGAGAGTTGCTCACGGTATGGTAGATTCGGGAGGCAGGGTCGATAGGGCGTTGATGGATGCGGCGGTGGTGATTCAAGCCGGAATGAGTAGGAGGCACAGGGGAGCAGTGGAGGAGGGGTCGCCTGGGAGCTTGACCTGTCGGGTTCCTCGAACCAGGAGGTGGCGTCTTGTCCACGGCGCTCGGGAGGTCAGAGTTAGGTTAGGTTTTGATTTTTTTTCCTTGATGATGTGTCCAGATTGGTCAGACACAAATGAGGGATGGGTGTTGTGGATGGGTTCGTGTCGGTGTGACGGACACGAACTACTGTTCTTTGTATGGAAAAAAAGGATATGGACATGACAACATGGGTCTGGACACGATTGATACTATATTTTTTTGTGGTGGACACGGACACAGGGACATGAACTTAGTAATGGCTATGATATTATAATGTCGGTGTTGGGTGGGACTAGGCTGGTGTGTTTGCAGGTAGGAGATGGCGAGGTCGATGGTGGTTGCGGGCGAAAAATGACAAAATTTTGGTAGAGAGAGTCGACAGTACAGGAACAATTATGGCCGATGATGGAGTTGTGATGGTGTTTTGGATGATGGTGGTGACTGCTCTATTGGTGGTGGCGACCACCGTGGTTATGGTGTGGGTGATGGTGTTGATGATGAATACGATGGGGATGCGGTGGTACGGTGTGCATGAGTCGGCTCAATCTGACTTGATGAAGGAGGGGCTGAGGTTGAAAGACTTGAAGAAGGCTTTGTATGTTGTTTTACTTACATGGTTCTAAGAGAAATCTATGAGAAGGAAGATGTACCGAGAATACAAAGTAGAGATAAAGTTGGTATTTTTCGAAGAAGGATTATCTTCCTAGTTTTTATCTATAGGTGAACAAATATGTACTTATCTATGTGCACATTATCCTTTATCTACGTTACTCTATTAAATCTAGATTTTTAGTTATCCATTTATATGTGTACACCAAAATCTAAATATTTATGTATAGATATTTTTTTTAAACCTAACTAATCAATCTAATCCAATCAAAATAATAATAATAATAATAATAATAATAATAATAATAATAATAATAATGATAATAATAATAATAATAATAATAATAATAATAATAATAATAAAAATAATAATAATAACAATAATAATAATAATAATAATAATAATAATATTTATAATAATAATAATAATAATAATAATAATAATAATAATAATAATAATAATAATAATAGAACAACTATTTAATCCTCATACAGATATTTCAAAATAATATTAATATTCAAATTAATTTAATAAAATCTTAATACAAAACTTAAATTCCAATGAACTTTTCAAAAACAAAATTCAAAATTAATTTAAAAATAATGGCCAAAGGTTTATTATTGAAAACTACTAATGGTTTTCAAAAGTCATTTTTGATGCCAATTTAATAAAATTACAAAATAATAACCAACCATCTTTCATAATTCCAATAATTTTATTTAATAATATATTCATATTAAAATAAATTAGCACTCTCAAAATAATTAATCAAAAACTAGTTTTTGATAAAAGAATTAATCGTAAAATATTATTCACAAAGTCTCGACGAGAATTACGTTTAAACACAATGATAAAAAAAATAAAAGTAATTTTTTTTAAATTCGGGAAGAGGAGTTACAAATATACCTACCTTAGAAATAAATTCTTCCTCGAATTTAAGGACTACTAGGATAGACAGACTTAGTTGACTAGTGAAAAGATAGTGAGAATTTATAATAAGAAAATATCGATCGAATAGATGAAACGAGTTATTTTTAATAATAGCATTGATCAACTAAGGTGGAAGTGGAAGAGGTAAAGATATGGCTTGGTGTTGGAATTTAAGGCTATGGTCTTGAGCAAAAGATTCTAAGATTTAATAGAAGAAAAACATATAAATATAGCATGACAAGAATACGACATCTAACTTATTATCCCTCAGTTCTATAAATAATTCCTCAAGAATAATCATAAAGTTTTTACTAACTCAATTAAATACTATGATTCAGCAATCCTTAATATCATCTTATCATAACCTTTTATCCAAATTGATAATTATCTTCAAAATCAAATTTCACAAAGATTTTAAATTCTCCAAAAATATTTTAAATCAAAATCCAATCCTTTCATAATCATCTCAATAATTTAAATTCAATAAATCTTTCAAAATTATATTTTCATCAATAGTTCAATACTTATCATGATCTTAAATATTATGATCTAACAAAATGGTCATTATTGATTCATCGCATAGTCAACTATTAATCCAAGTTGACAACTATCCACAAATTAGAACTTCAAAAAAAAAAATTCTCAAAATATTTTAAAATTTCAAATTCGATCTTCTCATAATCTCCTTAAAATTTAAAATTCAATAAATCTCCAAAGATTTCCATGATCTTATTTAACTTTAATTAAATCAAAATCATTTTGGTTTGAAAATTTAAAATTCAACCTTATCAATAAATTCATCAATCATATAGAATTTTAAACCTCAACGACACCAAAGCTAATAACATTAAAGACTAAATTCCTTAATTGAAGACCCTACGAACCTTTGATTAGAGTTGTTCTATCAAAATGTAATATTTCGAAATCATTAGATAGGGTATCTCAAAACTCAACATATATCACTACCCTAATCGTGTAGCCTATGCAACAAACTTAACTATCCAAGTAATAAATTCGAAATAATTCTATGGGTTGCCCACTGGGCCTACTCCCAGTCTTTTTCCTAAAATCAAATCAACCTAATTGTGAATGAGCAATTTCTAATTGTAGGCTCATAACAATATGATTAATATGGTACTACTTTGAGTTCACATGGTTTGCGAAAACTAACACGCATGGGTACCATAAAAAAGTGTCACGACCCGCACCCGGATGTTTGGGCACGAGTACGAGGCCACGTCCAGCCTACGCCACGGTATCGGCGGTAGAGCGTTGTCTAGTCCTCAATAATCAACACAAGTCCAACAATACCAATATGTACTCAAATCACAAAATTTTCTAAGGAAAGATATGAATAAGAATAACTAACTTAATATAAACAAATAAATTTACAAGTCGTGAATCCATAATTGATATATATATATATATATAATTGATATATATATATATATATATATATATATATATATATATATATATATATATATATATATATATATATATCCATGTAAAGTCATGGAGATAAATTCGATCAATCAGCTACGAAAATCAACTACAAAATATGAAATAAAATAATAAGAAATCCTAAACAAATCCTTCTATGGTTTGGCTTCGTCCTGTCTCATAAGAAATATGGGTCACAAATCAAATCATACCTAAAATTGTCAACATATCTCGTCAGGATTGGAGCAAGTACTTTTACAGCTAAAAAAAATACACAACAAATGTATAAAATTATCATAACGAGAATGTACACAACATAGGTAAACTAGCATGAAATAACAACATGTAATTAGAACAAGTAATGAAAGAAGATGGGAATATAAAAGTAACAACATGTAGTAGCAATATGAAAACAAGTAAACAAAATAATCATGAAAAATCAGGGTATAATATGGACAGTAAAACCATGTGACCTAAAATACAATATTTGACATATGGGGGCTATGCTAAATCCAGCACATCACACGTGAGGTGTACGACTACTAACTATCGAATCGAACTGGTAAATGGGTTTAACCACATGCTTACTAGTGTATTCTCTAGCTCGACTCTCTCTCATATCAAGCACGAAAAATAACAAATCATGAAATAATCATGACTTTCAAAGAATGGGTAATCATGAATCATGATGTAGATATACACATGCCACGAATACAGATAATCACAAAGTATGATGCGGATGCTCACGAAGCCACGACATAAATAACTCGCATCGTAACTAGGACTCACGCAGCAAACCCAGATAATCACTAGCCACGACACGTAAATAACTTAATCATGAGTCAAGACAAACCGTTAATGTGCATAGATCATAGTGTCAAAACAACTAAAAAGAATGGTGTGTAACATTCATACACAATAGCATTTATAATGTAAAGGTAAATTTATAGTGTAATGTACTATCCTCAGTTTAGTTGGAGCCAACATGCGCGACACGAACGTGCCGACAAAGAATATATATAAATGCTGCATTTCGAATAGATAGTTGAAGGTTGGCAGAATTTTCGAGATAAGGACATCCGGGTCTATAATAGTCCGTAAGAAGACAAGATACACAAATCAGATGAAGCTCCACAATAACAAAGTTATTTAAGAGACGGGTTGTTCTTATTATTAAGCTAGGTCCATTGATCTCAAACCAAAAATGTATATTTATTTAATAAATCCCCCTTTTAGAAATGTTAATAGATATTTAGAAACTACTTATAAGAAACCATTTTATAATACTTATACAAAACTTATTGAAAGAAACCGTTAATTATTATTGATTAAGATAATATATACATATATAGTATTTATTCAGTGTCTTTAAGCGTACATCTAGGCCTTGTCTCAATAATAAACTATTGATACAATATCCCAAATGAAGAAATAAAAATCTGACTAAAAGCCAAAATGATCAAACCTATTTGCTGGGCCCAAGCCCAAAAAATATTTATTATAAAATCTCCAAAAGCCCACAAATTTATGAAAGCCCAATTTCAATATTTATATGGATTAAAAAATTACTATTTTGTCAAACAACTAAATATCTAATTATTAGTGTAAAAGCCCAAAATACAATGAAATAAGAATTGATTTACCACTTAAGTCTAGTCGGGATTTATTCCAGTTTTGAGAGAATAAAACCAAACATTTAAGCTTTTATTAGTTCAAACAATTTCTATAAGGGAAAAGGTTCAGAGGTCCAAAAGTATATAAGGTCCAAATAACCCCTTAACAAATCTGGCCCAACAATTTAAAATCAAAACATTTTTTAAGCCCATCATATTAGGCCCAAGTAGTGAACTCATATTTTGGCTGTTGTTCTCCTTCTAAATAATGTCGGACCGTTGATCACCTCTATAGGGGGGGTGAATAGAGTGAGTGTGAGTGTAGCAGAAATTAATCACCAATTAAAAATTAAAAGCAGATAACTATAGCAGTAGATAAAGAGACATAAAAGAAATGTAGCAAGAGATCAGAGAATCAAACTCAGTGGATACCGCAATATATACTGGTTTTCCTCTTGGAGGACTAATCCAGTCGCAAGTACTATTGCCTGCTGTTAATCTACTATTCACAAGTTAATTGAGAGCTTACAGTCTCTTTACAACACTGTGCTTAGTGATAAGTGCATGTCCGACTTCACAATACCGTGCTTGGTGACGAGCGTACGACCAGCTCCTTGAACAGAAATGATTTCTGAACTTGAACGACCTCTTTACAACTCTGAGAACCAAAGAACTCTAAATCGAATCGATATTACTGGCTTTGGCTAAGTGATGTATAGGTAGAGCATGAAAGCTTTTTAGAACACTGAAAAACACTTTAGGAATAGATAAAGAGAAGAATTGATGAATGATTTGAAAAGGAAATTTCTCTTCTATTTATAGGTGTTTTTGAGAAGCGAACTCGATCAGAGTTCGGGCAGAGTTCGGATGCTAGAATTTCACATACGAACGTTGGATGCAGATTTGGTGGGAACTGAATTTCAAATAACCTAGACCGAACTCGGGCCGAATTTTGTCTGAGTTCTGTCTGGTCAGAACAGTAAGAAATGCACCAAATTTGCATAGGTTTTGGGCTTTTTGAAATTGTAGACTTTTGGGATAAGTAGGTAAGCTTGTGTTTGTTTGTGGACTGAATTACCTAAGCCAGTAATACTCAGTCGATTTTACAATTTGTATTCTAGACTCAATAAAGGATAAAATACATAATAAACTGTAAAATGACTCAGACTGTTTCCATTGCATAGAATCTTCGGGATGATGATTTACATGCTTGCGGATGTTGTAGTATGCTCTTTGATATTAATTTTACTTGACCTAAAATGTTAGCAGAAGTTTGTATATTTTGTGTATTAACTTAAGTTGTTTGTTGATTTATAAAAATCGGGTGTGACCATTTGGAAATGGGCCAACAATCTCCCCCATTTTGATAATTGACAAACTTTAGTCTATACTAAAATATATCTAACAACTTAAAAATGAATGGTTTGGTATTGCTCTTTCTCTCCCTTTGTCATGATCAAAATATTATGGCTCCCCCGTAATATGTGAAGCCAACAATATGTTCACTAGAAGACAAAAAAAAGATAGAGGAATATCCATATATAAAAAATCACATGAAAAAGTAAACTAGAAGTAGTAGTAGTAAAATAACTGAAATCTGATAGCAGAAATGAAAATAAAATGCGACAAACATAACCATCATTTGTCATAACTCAACAGTTTATGACTATCAACCATAGTCTAAAAAGTCTAACTTATAAGTTTAGACTAGTACATCATCACAAAAAAATAAAAACTACATCGATCATCATCTAGCATCATCAACCAAGAACCATCAACTGAATTCCCACATCACAGCGGCATATCATCACCTCCAGGAGCATCTGGTGGAAAGTAAGTTGTAGTAGGATCGAAGTGAGTAAAGGTAGCCTCATCATCGAACCTCGGACCAGTAAATCTGGGGTGATGGATCATTAAAACAGGATGAGTGGGATCATGAGATAGACTCCAGTGAATATCAGCAATGCTGTTCTATAACACCTATGCCTGGGTGATGTGGCAGAACTTAGCATCAATGTAACTCTGATGATATTGAGCTGAGAGGGCAACAAATTCATCAAAGCGATAATAGAAGCCTAAGCCAGGAGCAGGAGCTGGAGCAGCCGGAGCAGGAGCCTGGGGGTCATAATCATGAACTAGTGCAGCAGGTTCGACACCGGGTTGAGGAAGAGGGTTGGCATACAACCTAGCTCTACTAAGCTCAGTAGTAGGAAAAGAGAAAGGACAGATTGAAAGATCAATTTCAAATCTCCTAAAGATAGATGTCAGGTGCATTGGGTAAACAAGGTTACGCCCAGCACTTTGTAATTTAGCATCCAGGCTATAACAGTCTTGGGGACAAAGTAAGGTATACTGAAGTGAATATGATACATCGCAGATAATTCCATAAATGTGATCTCGTCAGAAGATCATCTTTTGGAAGTAAAGCGGAGAAGATAAAGCGATGTAATTTATAGAAATGCCGATTCAAATGTTTTGAATACACCATACGTGGGACAGGACGAGGGTGACACATCATTGCTTTGAAGGAGTTAAGCGTGACACCTTCTGGAAACTATACGTGGTTAATATCCACCAAGGCTTCACCAATATCAGGAACATGAAAATATTCACTGATATCAGTGGCACTGAACTAAAGCTCTTGTCCAACAACACAAGAATAGAAATTAACATTATCTTTTACTTGCAAGTTGCAGTAAGACATCCTAACGGCTTTATCATAAATATTATCAAAAATTTTAAAGAAGTCCTGAATTCCAAGTTGGTTAAAAGTATGAGCATATTCCGAAAAGATTGTAAAATTTACACAAGCTCCATTACATATTTTACGACCAAAGAAGGAAGTATACCAAAGATCGAAAAATTCTTTGTCAGGGAATAGATCAGAGTCATAGTCGTCATCAACAGAAGGATGATCTGGACTGAAAATATTTGTTGGAACATAGTCCGAAGAGGATGATCCTACTTGGAGGTATCAATCCTTCGCTTTTAGGCTTTGGGTGCCATTGAAAGTAAAGAAAGAGGATAGATGATTACCTTTATAGGAAGGAAGTAGAAGATGAAGAGTATGAACTTCAAAACTCCAAGAAACTTGAAGATAAGGAGAAGGAGAGCCTTTTCTAAGGTTTTTAGATAGGATTCTCGGTGGGAAGATAGGAAATTGAAGAGGGAATAGTAGGGTTTATAAAGACTAGGGCCGACTGTTTAGTTCTAGAAATCCATACAGTTCCATCCGAACTCGGTCCGAGTTCGGTCCTAGTTCGGCTACTTGTATTTCCAATATCATTAATGTTGTATAAAAGATAAATTTCAATGTATAACCTTCATACTTCTTCATTTAATAACTTATATTACTTTGGGTTAGTTGTAGGAGTCAGATTCCAGCTAGCGGTAGTCCGAAGACTAGTACACCGTGTCGCTTCAGGTTATTTATACATGGATGACAGAAGGACCATTTTGGCTTGTACCCAAAATAATGTCCATTAATAAAGGTCAAATTTTTGAGTTATAAATTGATTTATTAATCATACTACATTATGAATCTGAAAATTCAAGTATGCCGAGCTCTCAACGAAGATTGTTAAAGCGGTCTTCTGCTATTGGTTTTGTGAAAATGTCTGCTAGTTGATGATCTGGGTCAACAAAATCTAAGCAAATATCCCCATATTGTTGGTGATCACGTAAAAAGTGATGACGAATGTCTATGTGCTTTGTGCATGAATGACATATAGGATTCTTAGTCAGGTTAATTGTGCTAGTGTTGTCACAATAAATAGGAATCTTAGTGTAGTGCAGATTACAGTCTTCTAAGATTTGCTTCATCCATAAAATTTGAGCACAACATCGTCCTGCGACGATATACTCATCCTCAGTAGTTGATAGTGCTACAGAATTTTATTTCTTGCTAAACTGAGACTAAGGCTTTTCCTAGGAGATGACACGTACCGCTGATACTTTTACGGTCTACTTTGTATCCTGCAAAATTCGCATCCGAGTAACCTATCAGGTTAAAGGATTTGGTTTTAGGATACCATAAGCCGACTGTTGAAGTTCCCTTAAGGTATCGGAAGATATGCTTAACGGTACATAAGTGTGATTCCTTAGGATTTGCCTGATATCATGCACAAATGCAGACACTAAACATAATATCAGGGCAACTAGCAGTTAAATACAATAAACTATCAATCATACCTCGATACTTATAATGGTCGACAGGTTTACCACTTTTATCAGTGTCAAGCTTTGTAGATATAGCCATTGGAGTTTCGATTGGCTTTATATTATCGAAGTCGTACTTTTTCAGTATGTCCTTTGTATATTTAGCTTGATTAATGAATGTTCCTTTTGAGTGTTGTTTGATACGAAGTCCTAGGAAGAAGTTCAGCTCTCCTATCATACTCATCTCAAATTCACTCTGCATATACTTAGTAAAATCTTGACAAAGTTTTTTATTAGTAGATCCAAATATGATGTCATCAATATATATTTGTACCAGAAGAATATTATTATCTAAAGACTTGATAAATAAAGTAGCATCAACTCTTCCTTTTGAAAAAACATTTTCAAGTAAGAAGGCACTTAGGCGTTCATACCAAGCACGAGGTGCTTGTTTGAGTCCATAGAGTGCTTTCTTAAGTTTGAAGACGTGATCAGGTTTTTGAAAATCTTCAAAACGAGGGGGTTGTTTCACAAAAACTTCTTCTTTCAAAAAACTGTTTAAAATGCACTTTTCACATTCATTTGAAATAATTTAAAATTATTAAAACATGCATATGCACAAAACATGCAGATAGCCTCTAGTTTAGCAACAGGAGCATATGTCTCGTCATAATCAATACCTTCTTGTTGATTATAACCTTGTGCTACTATAAGTGCTTTGTTGCATAGAACTTGTCCGTCTTTACTTAATTTATTTTAGAACACCCATTTAGTACCAATTATCGATTGACCAATAGGTTTAAGAACGAGTTCCAAAACTTGGTTTCTCTCAAATTGATTAAGTTCCTCTTGCATGTCATCAATCCAAAAAATCATCATTAAAAGCATCTGCTACATTCTTAGGTTCTACTTGTGAAATGAATGCTACATTAGCTGCTATTTCAGTATCTCTATATGAAGAGCGTGTATTTACAGCTTTTGATATATCACCTACAATGAGCGTCTCTGGATGATCTGGCAAGAACTTCAATGATTCAAATCTACAAGTCAGATCTTCCATAGGACTTTTATCGGTTCTGGCTTGTACATCTTCATCATCACTGTCGCTAGATCTGTGACTATTAAGCTTATCAAAAGTAACATTAATGGATTCTTCAATAATCATAGATCTTTTATTGAAAATTCTATATCCCTTACTCATAGCAGCATATCCCAGAATTATCCCTTCGTCTGCTTTAAAGTCAAACTTTTCCAAGTTGTCCTTGGTGTTCAGGATAAAATAGCGACCTCCAAAAATTCTAAAATATGAAATATTTAGAATTCTTCCAAACCAAAGTTCATAAGGTATTTTCTTCAAGATAGGTCGAATTAACACCCTATTTAAAACATGACATGTTGTACTTACATCTTCTTTCCAAAAGTATTTAGGAAGATTGTGCTAATTCAGCATGACTCTAGCCATCTCAACACCATTTCGTTGAGGATTTCTAGGACAGGAAAACTCATGGTAATATCCACTATCATCACAAGACTTTTTGAAATCAGTATTAACGAATTCGCCACCATGATCACTTCAGATACGAGTAATCATGAAGCCTTTTTCGTTTTGTACCATTTTATAAAATATATAAAATTCAAAAGTAGTATTACTTTTATTTGATAAAAAGTAAACGCAAGTAAAATGAGAGAAATTATCAACAATAACAAAGTCGCAGAGCTTACCACCAAGACTAGAGACTCTACTAGGACCAAATAAATCTATATGTATCAACTACAAAGGTCTAGAAGTACTTGCAGCATTGATGGATTTAAATGTAGACCTATGTGCTTTGTTCTTTTCAAAGTCTAGACATACCATATCTCTCTTGAATGATATCTCAGGGAGTCATTTTACCAACTTTTTAGTGTTTAGTCATGAGATAGTGTCCATATTAGCATGTCCTAGCCTCATATGCCATAGCCAACTTTTATCTATGTTTTTAACAAGGCATCTTCCTGTATTATTAGTACCTTCTAGAAAGAAAACATAAATATTGTCTTCTCTAATCCCTTCATATACTGGATTACCAGATGACATATCATATATTGTACATTTATCTTTTACAAAATTGATGCCATAACCATTATCTGTCAAGTGACTTATGCTCAGTAGGTTATGTTTCAATTTTGTAATGAGGCAAACATCTTTTATTACAGGATAAGGAGATATACCAACAATTCTATTTCCAATAATATCACCTCTCAGGTTGTTTTCGAAGGAGATGTATCCTTCTTTCTTCATCGATAGCGTGGCGAACAAAGATGCATCACCAGTCATGTGCCACGAACATCCGCTATCGATGATCCACTTGCTTTTAGCATGATAGGGTTGAGGGTCAACCTACAAAAAAGGTAGATGAGTCCTTTGGTACCCATTTACTGAAGGGTCCATATTGATTAAGCTTAGGTCTCAAATCAGTGTGTGATTGTCAACAAGCTTTCTTGCTGGATAATACTATAATATGTGCCCATGAGTACCACAGTACATGCAAGTAAATTTTGAAAACGTGTTAGTTGATTTTGTGTTGACATGCATATGTGGTTTCTTTGAAAACCTATATGTGAAAGCATGGTGATATTCGTGTTGCTTACGTGCTTTTTGCGTTTTAGACCTCTTAGGTGTATGCTTAGCATTAGGACTAAATTTATGCTGTGTCACAGGTATAGCCTGTTTGCCTAACTTGATTTCTAACTTCTTAGAAATCGCATAAGACTCTTCATATTTAGCGGTCATATTAATAAGTCTTTGCTTTGTGACTAAGTGCTTCTTCTCTATGTCATATAACTCTTGTATCTTGACATAGTCTCTTTCTTTCTTTTCAATTTTGAGGATAGCCTCATGATAGTCTATTTTAAGCTTGGCTATCTCATCTGTGTTACCAGTAGTAGATGTCTCTCTAATATCTTCAATGATATTTGACAGTCTAGCTACTTCGGTTGTGCATGCTTTGACCTCTTTTCGAGATTGCTTATACTTGTCAAGCACATTTCTGTGTTCTTCAAATAATTCGCTGAAGGCATTTTCTAGCTCATCGAAAGTAAAATCATCATATAGAGGATTTGAGGATACCTTATCGAAAGCCATGAGACAGACATTTGCAGTGCTGCATGGTCTATCTTCTTCTTCTGATTCTTTGGAGTTGGGCGGTCCTTCTTCATATGCCCTGACTTCTTGCATCCAAAGCATATTGTTTCTTCTTTCAAGGACATCTTTCTGTTTGATTTCTCAAACCTTAATAATTTTTTGAAGTTCTTCATTAGCAGGGCTTGTTCATCACCACTGGATGATTCTTCATCAGAATCTTTGCATGTTGATCTTTTGGCGTGAGCTTTGAAAGCGGTAGATTTTTCTTTTGGAATTGCTTCTTCAAACTCTTGTAGGTCCAGCTCATGTATCATTAGCTTATCCATAAGTGTTTTCAGAGTCATTGCGGTGAGATCGTTTCCTTCAATAATTACAGTTGCCTTTGGGTTCCAGTTCTTGGTTAGAGCCCGTAGCACTTTTCTGATCTTCACGTGATTACTGTAATCCTTACCAAGAGATTACAGAGGATTAGTAATATCAAGGAAACGAGTGAACATCTGTGTAATTGACTCGTCGGGTTTCATTTTAAAAAATTTTTATTCTTGTATTAGTCTACTAATTTTGGATTCCTTTACTTGGGAAGTACTTTCATGAGTTATCTCAAGAAGTTTCTAAATCTCATGAGATGTCTTACATGTTGAAAGTCAATTTAACTCCGTCTTGTCAATTGTATAGAATAGTGCATTGATGGCACATGCATCTAGACTAGCCTTTACTTTTTTTGCCTCTGTATATTTATCATGAGGCTTGTCTGTAAGTACGTCATCAACTACTGTAGGTGTCGGTTTCTTATAACCGTCAATAACTATAGACCAAAGATCAAAGTCAAGAGACTTTATGAAGAATATCATTCGTGTTTTCCAGTAAGTATAGTTTGTTCTATCAAATAGTGGTGGTCTATTTCTGGATTGCCCTTCATCGTTGAATATTGATTTCACGGCTGCCAAATATACTCTCTGAGGTTGTTATAATAGAATATAACCTGCTCTGATACTAATTGTCGGACCGTTGAGCACCTCTAGAGGGGGGTGAATAGAGTGAGTATGAGTGCAGCAGAAAATAATCACCAATTAAAAATAAAAAGCAGATAACTATGGTAGTGAATAAAGAGACAGTAAATAAATGTAGCAAGAGATCAGAGAGTCAAACTCAATGGATACCGCGATATATACTGGTTTCCCTCTTGGGGGACTAATCTAGTCGCATGTACTTTTGCCTGCTGTTAATCCACTATTTACAAGCTAATTGGGAGCTTGCACTATCTTTATAACACCGTGCTTGGTGACAAGCGTATGACAGACTTCACAACATCGTGCTTGTTGACGAGCGCACGACCAGCTCCTTGAACAGAAATGGTTTCTGAACTTGAACGACCTCTTTACAACTCTCAGAACGAAAGGACTCTAAATCGAATCAATATTTCTGGCTTTGGCTAAGAGATGTATTGGTAGAGTAGGAAAGCTTTTAAGAACACTGAAAAATACTTTAGGAATAGATAAAGAGAAGAATTGATGAGTTATTTGAAAAGGAAATTTCTCTTCTATTTATAGGTGTTTTTGAGAAACGAACTCGGGCAGAGTTCGGATGCTGGGATTTTGCATACTAACATTAGATGCAGATTTGGTGGAAACTCAATTTCAAAATAACCTCGACCGAACTCGGGCCGAACTCGAGCCGAACTCGGTCAGAATTCTGTCCGAGTTCTGTCTGGTCAGAATAGTAAAAAATGCACCCAATTTGTATAGATTTTGGGATTTTTGGAATTGTGGTCTTTTGGTATAAGTAGGTAAGCTTATTTTTGTTCGTGGACAGAATAACCTAAGCCAGTAATACTCAGTCGATTTTATAATTTGTATTCTAGACTCAATAAATAATAAAATACATAATAAACTGTAAAATGACTCAGACTGTTTCTATTGCATAGAATCTTCGGGAAGATGATTTATATGCTTGCGGATGTTGTAGTATGCTCTTTGATATTGATTTTAATTGACCTGAAATATTAGCAACAGTTTGTATATTTTGTGTATTGACTTAAGTTGTTTGTTAATTTATCAAAATCGGGTGTGACCATTAGAAAATGGGCCAACAAATAAAATAATGAAGTAACTTAAAAAAGAGTAGAGGGATAAAGAGCATAAAAGGGAAGATAGTGAGTATGAAATTGAGAGAGGAAGAGAGGAGTCTCACTTGGGCACTGGGTTCCTTTGGCGGGTTCAACGTCGGGCGAGGCAAAGCTCTGATAAGTTCTACTGGCTCTTCGGTGATGGAGAGTTGCACGTGGCATGACAGATCCGGGAGGCACGGTCGATAGGGTGGTGATGGATATGATGGTGGTAATTCGAGCAAAGACAGCTAGGAGGTGCAGGGGAGCAGTAGAGTGGGGTCGCTTGGAAGCTCGACTGGTCGGGTGCCTCGAACCATAAAATGGCGGTGAGTCCACGACGCTCGGAAGGTCAGAGTTAGGTTCATTTTTTATTTGTTTTCCTTGTTAATGTGTCCAGATTGGTAGAACACAGAAGAGGGATGGTTGTTGTGGATGGGATCATGTCAGTGTGATAGACACAAACTGCTGCAGTTTGTATAGAAATAAAGAAAAAGGATGTGTACACGAATAATACGGGTCTGGCACGATTGATACTGTATTTTTATTATGGACACAGACACAGGGACAGGAACTTGGTGATGGCTATGATGTCGTGATGTCAGTGGCAGGTGGGACTAGGCTGGTGTGTTGGCATGAAGGAGAAGGCAACGTCGGTGGTTGTCGCGGGCAAAAAATGATAAAATTTTGGCAGGATGAGTTGACGGTACATGAACAATTATGGTCGATGATGGAGTTTTGATGGTGATTTGGATGATGTGGTGACTGATCTGTTGGTGGTGGCGACCACCGTGGTTATAGTGATGAGGAAGAAGATGGGGATGCGGCAATACAGCACGCATGAGTCGGCTCAACCTGACTTGATAAAGGAGGGGGTGAGGTTGAGAGACTTGAAGAAGGATTTGTATGTTGTTTTACTTACATGGTTTTAAGAGAAATCCGTAGGAAGAAAGATGTAACTGAGAATACAAGTAGAAATAAAAGTTGGTATTTAGGGAAGGAGGATTATTTTCCTAGTTTTTTAAATAAATTACTCCCTATTTTATTCAAAAAGGCTCAACAAGCCCGAAACCTGTACATGTATACCACTAGGCGCAAAATGCCGAGGCCTATACACGTATACTACCAAAATAAGGGGAGAAATGGAAACCAAAACGGCTGGGACAGGGATAGAAGAGAATTCCAGAAGTCCGTCTGGCCGTGCGAACAGAAGGTTCTTCTCCTGCGGCACTGCCGAATGATATCCCAAATAGCTGGTCTGCGGAGTACTGGTGTCCTTCATATCTCGCCTTGTTGCGATTCTTCCAGATAACCCACGTTGCAGCCGCTGCTACTATCTGGTGGCCATGGGATGCAGAAGCCCACCCACTTGAGCCATTCTACAACGCTGGGAAAGTACTCACCATACCTTGACAGGTAGGTCCCCCTGACAGAAGATATGGTCGACTGTTTCTGATTGACGATCAGAGCAGCATGTGTACGCGGACGCTAAGCTGAACCCAATAGTGTTGAGAATGTCATCGGTGGGCAGGATCTTGCGAAGGGCTCTCCAAATGAAAAAGGACCACTTCTAGGGGATGCATGTCTGCCAGAAGGATGCAATGGTAGGAGAAGGCGCCACAGTGCCTTGGACCACTCTTCTGGCCGATCTGACCGATCTGACCGAGAAGAATTCCATAGCTTCGACTGACCACCGTAGCTCATAAACGATGAAACTGATCGTCGATCCGCAGCGACGGATGCACTCTGTTGCTTCAGGCCCGGCCCAATCCCGAACCTTGTTCCAATTCCAGTCGTTATCAGTGGGGTCCCACAAGTCCTTGATCTTGCAGTTCCTCGGGGCTGCTGAAAGGTTGGAAAGCAAGGTGTCGCCAACCCAACGTTCTAGAAATGGCGAGGAATCACCGTCGCCCACCTGGAGGTGCATCACGGGTTCGGCAAGAGAACGCCCGATGAGAATGCATCGCCAAGCCGCAGAGGATCTACTGTTAGAGATGGCCATAGACAGGTGGATGTGCTTGAAGTACCTGGCCTTCATGAACCTGGTCCATAAGTTCTGGCTCGTGTGGAGCTTCCACCACAGTTTTATCGAGAAGGCTTTAACGATGAGGGAAAGTATGGTGAATCCCAGGCCCCCCTCCCCGGTAGGACGCGCCATGGTATCCCAACTCGCCCAATGATACTTGTCGTTGCCGCCGCTATACCCCCAATGGAAGTTGCTAAAGATGCTTTCGATCGAAGATAGCACTTTCTTGGTGGGGAACATGCAGCTACGGTATAGATGCGTATGGAGGTGAGGACTGTTTAATGAGGATCATCTTGCCACCTGGGGATAGGATAGCGTTATGCCATCCCTCTAGTTTTTTCCTGATATGGTTGATCAGCTCCTCAAAAATGTCGACGTTGGATTCTTTTCCTAGTTTATATATATATATATATATATATATATATATATATAAAATATATATATATATATATATATTTTTTGTTTTATATATATATATATATATATATATATATATATATATATATATGAACAGATATGTACCTATCTATGTACACATTATCCTTTATCTATGTTACTCTATTAAATCTAGATTTTTAGTTATCTATTTATATTTGTAGACCTAAATCTATATATTTAAGTATAGATATTTTATTTAAACCTAATTAATCAATCTATCCAATCAAAATAATAACAATAATAATAACAATAGAACAACTACTTAATCCTCAAACAGATGTTTCAAAATAATATTAGTATTCAAATTAATTGACTAAAATCTTAATATAAAACTTAAATTCCAAACTTAGTTTAAAAATAATGGCCAAACATTTTATTATTTAAAACTACAAATGATTTTCAAAAATCATTTTTGAAGCCAATTTAATAAAAATACATTATAATAACCAACCGCCTTTCGTAATTCAAATAATGTTATTTAATTAAATATTTCTATTAAATAAATTAGCACTCTCAAAATATTTAATCAAAAACTAGTTTTTGATAAAAGAATTAAATATAAAATATTATTCACAAAGTCTCGACGAGAATTATCTTTAAGCACAATAATAATAAAAAAATAAAAGCAAAATTTTTGAAAATTACGGAAGAGGAGTTACAAACATCCTCCCTCGGTCCAACTCGATCACCACTAAGGAAGGGACAAACTGACTGAGCCTGCTGAACTATGTCGCATAGCCGTCTACTTTCCTGCTCATCTGCCTGAGGTTGTTAAACCTCTAATGAAAATCATAACATGATACCACGTTAATGTCCCAGGTCTAAAACCTCCCACTAAAGTCCGCCCAAGCAATAGATGTTGTGAGATAAACCTCATAAGCCGCCTACCAGTCGTGGGCCAAATCCAAAAGTTGAAGCTTGACAACTGCCACCCTCTCCCTAGCCAAAATTCATGTCGCCAAAATGGCCTTAGTATCCAGAAGCAACGTATCAGAGACAATTGTATCCAATGTACCATAAAAGTACAGGAGATGGAGACGCGTAAAGCTACTCACAGAATTATATACCTGAGTATCACCCCTTTCCAGAGTCGTCTGAACTGACTGGATGAGAACATCTCTCTAACGTTGCTACGTCGCCATGAATCTTCGAAGCACATACACCAGCGCATGAACAACACCCTCTGGATGATCCGGCTGGACTGACAATATCGATTGATCAGGCTGCACTAGCAACTTTGCCCTCGAGTCGACTCTGGACTCTGCTACAGAATGGTAGCTGAGACTGAACCTCCTAAATTGGTAAAACAGTCGGACGCTTACCGGCCATTGGTGGAACCCAAATGAGCTGATCAGAAGGACTAGGAACAGTACCCCTGAATGTTAGTAGACGCAAGGATCAAAATCGAACGAACATGAAAGATCAATTATCAAGGCATATATTAGGTCGAAGAAATAAAGAGTAATACTAAGGATATCAACAAAGAAGAATTTGTGAATGAGATAATTACAAGTAACCCCCACATATCTGGTAAATCAGACATGTATGGGCCACCACCAAAATCTATGTCATGCCTAAAACCAGAATACTGGCAAAAAAGGATGGACCAGGCCAGCTACGTGTACCAAAGTACTCCAGCACCATAAAATACGGTCAAAGCTGTAGATATAGGGGTCACTGCTACAATCCAACAGTCAATCCTAGGTCAAATAATTCTAGATATCCCAATCACATGTAAGAAAGTAAAGTACAAGAGTATGATCATCAGGTATATAAGACTGTAAAGTATCCCAAACTATAATATATAGATGATCATGAAGCTAGTAACACAAAATGAAGAACTAGCAAGAGTGTAAGTCATACATAATTAGCTTTAGCTGTAGGCTAGAATACACAAATCATGTCTAAAGCCTGTAGGCCAAATGTCAAGTCCAAAATACGAGCCAAACATGTAAATCCCTAAATTTTCATGGACATTTTTTTAATATTTTGCTTAAATAAAATATTTTGGAATTTTTATTGTTTAAAACAATATTTTTATATAGAAATAGTCTTAGTCATGGCTTTGGTGGTATAGGCTGACTAGAAAGCATGGCACAACTAGTGCGGTCGTGTGCTATGACTAGTATATTAGCTATAGACCTCCCTATATTTATTTATTTATATATTTAGTTGGTTACAAATTATTAAACCATGCTATGATTATCTTTCAATGTTGTAGTATTTATTTATTACTTATTTATTATTAATTCATTTAGTTTTTACATGTTTTAAAAATTAAATATTGTTTGTACATAATAATAGTAGTAATATATATACTCACCCAAATACCCCTACCACTTTGTTGCCATTTTTATAAATATAACTATTATTTTCATTATTATTATTATTATTATTATTTTTATTAATAATATCATTATTTTGGTTATTTCTAAATTCTTAGAGGGATTCTTGGAATATATGTACATATATTTTACACTAGAAAAATATGTTTAGAAATATTAGATATATTTTTACAAAATTTTAGGTAAAGATTTATGTATTTAAGATTTCCAATATATATAAATATAAATATACTTATATATTTTAGTATAAGAAGAAGAAAAAACATGGAACAGTCCCTCTCGACCCAAACACGGCCAAGCCTGACCACCTTCCTGCGCGAAATAGAGAATTAGAATCTACGTAAGATTCAAATTCAAAACTCTCTAAATCCGTAACCAAATCTTCTCCATCTAAATCCTATGTAGATTCTCCCATGTTTAATTCAAATCCTATTAGGAATCGAGGTCGAACCAATAAATATATATATATGTATATATATATATATATATATATATATATATATATATAAAATATATATATATAAAAAAAAATATATATATATATATAAAATATATATATATATATATATATATATATATATATCGAATTGAGTGAGATGGGGTTCTGGGCCTGGCTTCCATGGGAAGGAGCTCCTCCGCTCCCCACGCAAGGAAGGCGACCGGTCGCTCACCGGCGCCCCGCTGCCCGTCGAGGCCTCCCCCTGCTCCCCGGCTTTCTCGCTCCATACGGTTGGCCGGGCTTCCCCTGGTCGCCTCCACCGTGGGGAGTCTCTTCTCCTCCGGCACTGCCGGCCGACGTCTGCCCGACGTGCGGCGGCTCATCCTCCCTCCTCTCGTGTCCTCGGCACCGTCGACGCCCCCAGCGTCGTAGGCGTCGCCTCGCATGGTGCCCTTTGTCAGCACCGGGCCCCTCCATCCTCGGCCCCGGCCCACCGCACCTGTCGTTTGCCATCTCCGCCGCCGTGCTGCCCTTCTGTGGGCTCGACCCCCAATACCGCTCTCCTCCTCGAGTCACCTCTTCGAACCCCGAGAGGCGACCGCCTCGATCCTACCTCCCCCCTCCCGGTGATCTCCGCCTCCATGGCTTCGGAGGCCAGCCCTGCTCCGCCCGGACCGCTCCTGCCGTCACCTCCGAACCAGGTACTCTCCGCCCTGGCTACCGCTCTTTCTCCGGCGCTCCCCCTCCCCCGTGCCGTCGCGGCCGAGGACTTTTTTCCCCATCCGGACACCCAACTCGCCGCGTCCCCTTCCTCCTTGGTAGCGGCCTACGCCCAAGCACCTCCAGCCACGGCTGTGGACCCCCTGACCCGTCCCGTCGCCCACCTCGCCGTGCCCCACTCCTCCTCGACGACGGCCTTCTACCAAGACCCCACCACCCTTCGGTGGTACTGGTACTCCCCCTCAGTTCCTTCGGCCGTGACCCACTGGCATGCTCCAGCCCGCTCCTCCGTTCCCGGCGGTTACGCTTCACCCTCGGCTTTGCAGAAAATGTCTTACACTCACCTCTTGGGGTCGAGGCCGTTCTACTAGCCCCGTCGGCCTCCTCCACCGAGTCCCCAGGCTCCGGACGCCGCGCTCCTCTTCTCGCCCAGGAGCACCTACCCCTCCCCCTCGCAGTGATGCCCTTCCTTCCGCCCCGCTCCTCCCTGGAGCGCCCTCGCCGCAGACGGACCTATCTCCCCCTCCCATCTCCTCTCTGGCAGTCCCTCGTCGTGCCCTCCGCGCGGCCTTCTTCTTCCTTGTGCCATGGCGCGCCGTCGCCGCAGCCGCTCGCGGTGGTGACCCTCCCCGTGGTCGCGATCCTTCGCTTCACCCTCCCCTCCGGATCGCGTTGGCCACCCTTTCGTTCCGGTCCGCCGTGGTCCCCCCATGCGACGGAGCTCCTCGGGCTTTCCCCTCCCCCCACCCCTTCACTATGGGTGCCCTCCCCTCGGGCAGAGCGCCGCATTTGGCTGCACTCTCCTCCGGTAGCGCGTCCCCCTCTGTGCGCCGCCCTATCCGGCCCCCTTCGGCCGCTGGCACTCCTCCACTTTCTTCCTCGCCCCCCATCCTCGTCAGTCAGGACCCCTCGCCAGTGCGCCGACCACCTTCGTCGGAGCCCCTCGGCTCCGAGCCGCAAGATGGGGTGACCGAGGCTCCACGAGCCGCACGCTCACTTCCTCGGGCTGAGCACCTACCCACCTCCCCACGTACTGTGTTCCCCCTCGGGCTTCAAGCCCACTCCCCCCTCTCGCTCGTGTTCCTTCCGTTGCCTTTTTTCAAAATTGTGAATTTTTTTGTTTCCCACTTATTTTTCGTCGGGACTGGGCATTTTTGTGTGTTGTTACAGTTACCGCTTGTAAGCTCTTCTTGAGCTATTTTTTATTTATAATAAAATGTATTTTTGTAATATATATATATATATATATATATATATATATATATATATCGAATTATTTTTCTTCTTCTCAAATTCTCGGGAAACAATAACCAAATCCTCTCGTAAATTTGATCCCTTGATCCGAAGGCGACCTCTGCCTCTTGTGAACCCCCGTGAGTCACCTGGATTGCCTGACGGCCAACCAGCAACCATCGCAGAAATAGCAGTTGCAGCAGCAACAGCAGCCCGGAGGACCAAATTCGTAAGTATTTTTTTGGCCATCTGTTAATCAATTCTCAAACCGGTTGATTCGTTAGAAACACAACATATACCTCTATAGATCTGACTAATTTGTTTTGATTAAATATATTAATTTCTTTGATAAATCTGCTCAAAATTGAGAGAAAAATTCGATTTTCCTACGTATCAAAATAGGACAAAATGTCCTATGCCCTAATTTGGAAGGCAATAATTTGTCAGAATAACTGTAGATTTTGAAATATGATTGAAAAGACTTCTAGCCAACATATCCAGGATTGACATACATTTACTTTTGTAGTGCCCCAAAATTTGTGATACGTATTTCTGACCAGTATTTTTCATTTTTCTTGACCAATTAAGTTGTGGTATATTTTATACTTAGCATTGTAGTTTAATTGTCATTTATCATTCCTGGATTAATTCTGATTAATAGAGCTTGGTTTTATTTGGATAGGAATTGGTTTGGTTTAGTTTATTATGCATTGGACCATCTTAGCTAACCTCCACCCTCAACACAACTTATCCTCCCCCATTAAAATCCCCACCTAACACTCTCTCTCCTCATTATTTTCCTCCATTAATTCTTCTTCTTCTTCCTCCACACAACTCTCCAACCCATTAGGCAAGTGCACCTTGCCACCACATGAGAACCACTTTTTATTTGTCCATTAGCTAGATTAGGCCATGGAGAACAACTTTAGAACTTGACATTTTGTGATTTGGAGTTTCCTTTGTTCTAGATCTAGGTTTTTACTATTTTCGGATTTACATGGTTTTGATCTATTTTGGTTAGATTTTTATGGGTTTTGATGCTTCCATGTGGAAGAGAATTCAATTTTACTCAAGTTAGAACTTTGAAAATCTAGATTTGGCTTTGATTTGACAAAGATATGAAAATTTGAATTTTTGGTGTTCTTGGTGTTCTTCTCGGCCTGGAGTAGCAGCCTGCAGCCTGCGTTCTTTAGCGCAGTGCTGGATTGCACATCCCCCTCGGCCAGCGCTCTTTAGCGCAGCGCCGACCGCGCAGCTTGCCCCTTGGCGAACTGCGCTCAACCCGACTGCGCATGGATTCATGCGCAGTCTGCCCATGCGCAGTCTGCCCATGCGCAGTCTGCTCATGCGCAATCCACTTCTGCGCAATCCATCTCATGCGCAATCTGACCCTGCGCCATCCATTCCTGCGTAACCTGATCCAGCGCAATCTATCTGCTGCGCAGCTCACCCTGCGCACTTGGCACCCTGCGCACTTGGCACCCTGCGCACTTGGCACCCTGCACAGTGCATACCTTGCACAACCTACTTGTCTATGATGAATTTGTTATTCTTGATCTTGGCTCTTCTATAGTCCTATTTTATATTAGTATTTTATTAGGTATTTTACGCCCATTTTATATCCTTACGCCTTTTGTCATGAACTTGATTTTACTTAATATGTTGGAATGACTATTGTACATGGTACGATATGACAAGGAACTAGCATAACATGACAGTGACCCGTAATGGTGCACTCCTGACATGACCAACCTGACTTGATAGTGGCCCGTCGTGGCGCACTCCTGACAAGTACCCTGACATGAATTATCTTGATAACTTGATAGTGGCCCGTGGCGGCGCACTCCTGACTTGACATAACTTGATAACTTAGCTTGACTTGTCTTGACACCGTGGGTGCTCCTGCTTGCTTGTGCAATCCACTCGTATTGTCTTGCATCATGTCTAGGACGTGACTCCCTGGTTCCCACGGTCAGGGATTCATACTGAATCTGGCTAGGTTAATGACTAGATTGATCAATTAGTTCATGGAGAATTTCCCAGTTACCTGTTGCCCCTTTGGTCCCGGCCTTATATATATATACATGGGATTTGTTGCTATCCGTCGAGATGAGCGCACTTCCAGCCCGCCGTCGAGCGTGGTACCTTAGGACACATGTATCTTACTACAGTGTGTCTGCTATATCATGCTATCTTTTCCTTTTCTTGCTGGGAGCATTCAGGTAGTAACAAACAGGTAACCGGACTTGGAATTCTCATTGCATCTTGTTAGTAATCAGGTCTGTGATAACCCTAGTTAGTTAAAGTAGTAAGCGTAGTACTTGCTTGGCCGTGATTGATTGGATGGAGTCTAGTCCCTCTTGTCCTGTCCTGATCCTGTGCAAGGTCATGACATGACATGATTACTCGTGCTTTACCTTAATCATGTTTAATTGCAAGTCTTGAATTCGCGTATTTTATCTTACCAATAAATGGTGGGAGAAACCAAGTTCCGTTCAGACGAAGGGTTACAATCCCGGTCCTTGTTTGGTTTACGGGTTGTAACCTGGCTATCTGAATAGTCCCATGGTCATCTCATCGTATATCATCCTGTCATGCCTTTCCATATGTTCTGTCTTTTATCGATTCTGTACAAGATTTGTCTTTTATATCTAACTATCATGCCTTTTCTTAAATTACTGTCTCTTGTTATATAATTATATTATTGTGCTGATTGCTGGCTTTTGTTCTTATTTTGTGGCCTCCTTTGTGGCACTTGCTCTTTCTGGGGTCTGACCCAGCTGGTTTTGTATGGCCAGATACTGAAGCGGCAGCAAAGGATCTACCTGTCTTCCAGCCCAATGGTGAACACTAGACGGAACCCGGGCAACGAGTGGGTTTTCTCTTTTTGTTTCTCCCACTGTATTGTTAACTGATATTCTTTTGAGGCGTTTAGCCGACGAGCACTTGTTAGCTCGATGCACTTTACTTTCTGTCTGCCTTCGGGCTGTAATCATGATTGGCAACTCGAGGTTGATCATGTATGACTTAACTCTTGCTAGTCCTTACATTTTGTACGACTAGCTTCATGATCATCTGGATATGTAATGTTTGGGACGCCTTACAATTGTATATTTGGTGGTCTGATATCTTGTTACTATCATTACTTGTTGAGATTGAGACAATAGCTTGATTTGACCCTAAGAGACTGATGGTTTGTAGCGTACCCTCACATAGCTAGACAGCCGTGACCGTATAGCGGGATGGTTGCCGTTCCGTTATACGTAGCTGGCTGTGCACGTCCCCGTTCTTCAGTATTCTGGTTCTGGGGCGTGGCAACTTTTTTTTGTTAGAAATTATTGACTGATAGAATTTAGTTTAAAGATCGACAAAAATTAGTTTTTTAAAAATAAAATTCTTGATACGGGGTCCGTCCCGACAAACCGGACGACTTTGTCGAAAACTGAAGACAACGAAAGGTACGTACAAACTTTTTTGACGGGTGGGCTTTGACGGAATTCGAATTGGTTGTGTGCGCGCGACGAATTTGACCTGTATCCGTCGAAGAACTCCATATCGACCTTTTTCAAACATTCCTAATTACTTTGTGCACAGTCATCACATCGAGACAAAACTTGTACCATTATACTCGAATTATTTTTTTGGTCTTGTAAGCCAAGTTTGGTACGATTCTGAGATAGTTGACTGGATCGCCGTTTTGCTGGCCCCCACGATCCGATTCAACGGGCTAATTTGTGTACGGCCCACCGGAATCCAACTTTGGACATACGTTGGATTCGTATAGTCAAACCGGACCTATAGACATATAATTTTTTGACTTCAGAGACCATAGGGTTTAGTACGGATTTTGGTGCAAAGCGGGTCCAATGGCGGACATTATTTTGATCCAAGATTATGATTTTGCCCCTGTTTCCAGAAATGGACTTTGGGTTAGACTT
Source organism: Iris pallida (assembly GCA_029216955.1). NCBI lineage: Eukaryota > Viridiplantae > Streptophyta > Magnoliopsida > Asparagales > Iridaceae > Iris > Iris pallida. The sequence goes on from JANAVB010010198.1 coordinate 24,275,611, forward strand.
TTTTAGACATTTCTTTTATTCCAAAAGTGTTGGTGATATTTGTTTCAACAACCGAGGACGTTTGCGAAAGTTCCATCCTTTTAGCTTCCTCTAACTTGTTGATTTCCTCTACTTGACGTGGTCAAAACACCCAACAACCACCAGGCAAGTATTCCTTGCTATATTTACTGTCATATTATTTATTTTCAATATTTATTTTTTTGTTTAATATTTATTTGTTTCATTTGTTATAAACTGCACGTCTATGCCATACTTGGCTGCAGGCGACTCTATTAGTCATTTTTCGTTGCTTTATTTGATTTGATGTATGTTGACCTAGTTTTAATAGACTACCTTCTTATTGTCGGATATCATTATATTTCCCTTGACCATGACACACACACTACATGGTTTGAGACATTTTGCTTGGGGCACAGCTTGCATATTGACTGACCATCACTATATAAGAAGTCGTGTGATGGTTAGATGATCGTAACTACTTTGATTTGGAATTAGAGACTCAAGCAGTTACAAAACTGAACAGGTTATGGACATGACTTGGTCAGTATGGGAAATCTTAGGGGAGGACAATCACTATTGTGTATGCACTACTAAAATATCATCTAATAGCGACGTAATTTAGCGACGACAAGAAATGACGTCGCTAGTTATGTAATTTAGCGACGGCTTTATAAACACGTCGCAAAATGTCGCTGCCTAGCGACGTTCCGCGACAGGAGTCTACTACGTCACTGAATTGCGATGTTTGGCGACATATTATTAGCATACGTCGCCATTTTTGCGACGTTTAGCGACGTCAACACGTGACGTCGCTAAGTTTTTTTACTTAGGGCACACCGTTTCCTTCTTTCCCACTCACTCTCACTCGAAAATACTCGAAAATTTTAATTTCCCCTCCACCCCCCCGGCGACTCCCTCCCCCTCTGTCAGTGCCCTCCCCCCCGGCGACCGCCTCCCCCCCCGGTGACTCCCTCCCCCTCCGGCGAGCTCCTCCTCCTCGAGATCCTCCTCCTCGAGCTGCTCTTCCCCTAATCTGAGCTCCTCCTCCTCTTCCTCAGGTAGACCCTAACCTAACTCCTCTCCTTCCTCCTCCTCGTCTCCCACGGACACACACACACACACACGGACACACGGACACACGGACACACATAGTGTCCCCAACGACTCTGGTGATGCACGCATACGTCGATGGGGCAGCGTCCGTGTCTGTGTCAGAGACTCTGGTGGTGTCTACGTCGAGGGGCATAGGGTGGCATATGAGTCGAGTGTGTATGGGCGGTCGGGAGCCTCAGGAAATGAAGGTGGCGCCGATCAGAATTTTTAGGGGACGAGAGAAATTTTGAGTTTGGGGTAGGGGAATTTTTTTGGATGAAATGAAAAAAAAATCTATTCTACCAATATATATCACGATTCGCAACGACTAAACATGTCCATCGCTAAGATGTCACTAGATATTTAGCGACGAAACAACAACAATATAGAAACAACGGTTTTTTAGTGGAATCCAAATAATATATTTGTCGATAATCATTTGATGTACTATCGCTACGTAGGGATTGAACAACTTTCGTTACTAGTCGAGATGTTGATTTGACATATTTTTGTAGTGGTGTTGCTACTACACTATTGTTATTATTATTATTACTATTATTATTAAGAGTACAGGTTATAGTATATTTGGGGTCATTTTAAATGAAAATTATACTGATTAATTCAAGATCACTTATTGAATCAAATCCAAACCTTTCAAAGTGATATGCAAATTTTTAAAACACATCCATATCAAAATATCCAAGTAGACGGTGATTTTATATCAAAATTTTCTCGACTTTATACGATAACATAGAATTATGCTAGTATCTTGAGGGTATCAAGATAATAGGATATTAGGATATGGGCTAGAAGTTAGTACCCTAAGTTAGTATCTTGGCTAGAATTTGGTATCCTAGGATAGTTAAATATCCTAGTATCTTAAGAGTGTCCTAGATTAGTCTATGGTAATAGGATACCCTATAAGGGGAGGGGGCAGGGGTAGGGGAGGGGGCAGGGGACAGGACCCTAACCCTATTTCGGATACGACTCTGTGACACAGGACACAGGACACAGGACACAGGACACATGACACACACACACAATACATACATATATACCTATATATATATAAATACACATATCTACATATATACCTATATATATATAAATACACATATCTACATATATACATGTATATATGTACTCACACACTTACATACACACACAAATACATATATAAATATATATGTATACAATGTATATAAACACAAATACACATATATATACAATCAAAAATCCATTTGAAATTCATTTTAACAATCTGAAATGTTGACGATATATACCCAAGGTTCACAATATCGGTATCGGACTATTCCTATTAGTATTGGTATCGACGATGTCGGTAGTATCGGCGGTATCGTATCGGAGTATCGGACTTTGGTATCGAAAAACAAATAATTATTAATAAATTATTTACATTTAAAAATATATATTTTATACATTTAGGCATAATTTTAATTATTTCAGCGTTATTTCTTAGTAGTTTTGAAATTATATGAAATAGTAGTCACCCTTACCGATTGGTTTTGCCGAATTGACTGGAACAAAGACCCCCAATGTCGGTATCGGTCAATATTTGGTATCGGTCAGTATCGGATCGGAATATGCCAAACCGTATCGGTATCGGCCGTATCGGATCGGTATCGGCCGATACTTTAAACCATATATATACCATGGTTTAATTTACCTTTTAGTTGTAGGAATATGAGAGTTATTAGATGTTAAAGTATGATATTAATTAATTAGTTAAGATAGAGAGTTTGAGATAGATAGTTCATGTGAATGTTAGGTAGTAGTGTACAGTTCATGATTAGCATTGTTTAGATATTAGTTTTAGTTAAAGGGTTAGTTTAGATTAGGATATTAGTTTATGTTAGAAGGAACTGCCTGCAACTGCATCGTAGCTGCAGGAATATGAGTGTTATTAGATGTTAAAGTAGGATATTAATTTATTAGTTAGGATAGAGATTTATTAGTTATTTTTATAAACCGTGATATGTTAAATGCCTGCAGCTGCATCGTAGCTCAGGGATATGACTGAGAGGGTGACATGGTTGTCACATTAAGGGTCTTTGAGGAGGTGACATGTTGTGAAAAGATATATTAAAGAAAATTCGTAGGAGAACTATATATAAGTATATATTTTTTCGCAATATGTCATCTTGTCAAAGACCCTTAATGTGCCAACCATGTTACCGCGGTATTGGTATTGGGATACCAATAGCGATAAGGTAAAGGGTACCAATAGCGATAAGGTAAAGGGTACCAACTTAAGGTATTGGTATTGGGATACCAATAGCGATAAGGTAAAGGGTACCTTGGTAGGTAATGACTAGAAATAAGATATTTGACTTAGATTTGACCTTGTTTGACCAAGGTTGACTATTTTGACTGAAAGTCAAAGTAGAGTCAACATCTGACCTAGATTGGACTAAGAGTTGACAAAGTCAACTGTAGGTCAACCCTTGACCTAGTTTGACCTTGTTTGACTTTGTTTGACTTAGCTTGACCTTGTTTGACTTTGTTTGACTTAGTACAACCTGTTTGACCTAGATTGCATATCATTATTATTAGTAACTGTCCGCTACTAATGTGTGTCCCATAATAAGACATAATATACGAATTTGTGCCTGTTGGATAATGTGTGTCCATCTTTGCAGAATTATTTCCAAATGGATATGAATTACTACTTGCAGAATCGTTCATGGATGTACAATCGTCGTCCTGATGATATGTGTGGTGTACGGGATGAATACATAGCGGGAGTAGAGCAGTTCCTGCAGTTTGCTAAGGCGTTCCCTCAGTACATGGACGACACCAAAATTAAGTGTCCGCGTGTGAAATATCATAACGTAAAATATTATCCAGAAGTGGAAGTGACATATCATTTGTACTCGAGGGGTTTCACGCCTAAATACTATCAGTGAACCGCACACGGAGAACTTGTGTCTTTAGCATCAGAACCGGAGCCTTATGTTGAGCCGTATATGTATGCAGGACCTAATTTTGTTTCAGATAATCATGCATACGACGACGGATGCGTGAACATGGTTTTTGACGCTGTGGGGCCTAGTTTCGTTCATGATGCACCTAAGGAGGCACCGAACGCCGATGCTGCACAGTTCATGGAGTTGTGGGAGAACAATCCCAGTATTCGTGCTGGCCTGTAATTGTCACTCCGTATAACCTACCGCCTTGGATGTGCATGAAGACTCAGTACATGTTTCTAACCATTATAATTCCTGGTCCGAACAATCTCGGGAGGAACATTGATGTATACTTATAGCCTTTGATCGATAAGTTGAATCAGTTTTGGGAAGTAGGTGCTAACACGTACGATGTTTCTAGGAAGCAGAATTTTCAGATGAAGGCAACCCTTATGTGGACCATCAACGACTTTCCGGCCTATGGAATGTTATCTGGATGGAGCACTCATGGCCGTCTCTCATGTCCGTATTTCATGAATCGTAGTAAGGCTTTCCTCTTAAAACACGGAGGAAAACCGTGCTTCTTTGATTGTCATCGGCAATTTCTGCCAAAAGATCATCCGTTCAGAAGGAACAGGAATGCATTCCGTACCGGCGTTGTAGAGAAGGGTGATCCACCGCCAAGGTGGTGCGGAGCCACGATATGGGAGAAGGTTAGAGATTTTTCAAGTACTATCGAAGATCCTACAGGTGGGTACAAGTGCGATTGCTTTGGTAGAGATCATAACTGGATAAAGAGGAGCATATTCTGGGATCTGCCATACTGGAGTACCAATCTGATCAGACATAATCTTGATGTCATGCATATTGAGAAGAATGTGTTTGATAACATAATTAATACTGTGATGGACGTAAAGGGAAAAACGAAAGACAATCCCAAGGCCAGGTTGGACTTAGAAGAAATATGCAAACGCCCTGCGTTGCATTTGATAGAGCAGAATGGAAAACAGTTCCTGTCGAAGTCAAATTTCTCGATAGACAAGGAGGATAAAGTGAGACTTTGTTGGTGGATCCAGGGCCTAAAATTTCCAGACGGATATGTGTCAAATCTGAGAAGATGTGTTGATCCGAAGGAAAACAAATTGACGGGTATGAAGAGCCACGACTGTCACGTATTCATGGAGAGGTTAATTCCGATTACATTTCGAGAATTCTTACCGCAGACAGTTTGGGATCCATTGACGGAGCTTAGCATATTCTTCAGGGATCTTTGTTCTAAGAAATTGCTCGTTGATCGTCTAGAAAAGCAAGAGAAGGATATTGTGGTAACAATATACAAGCTAGAGAGGGTGTTTCCTCCTGGATTCTTCGACTCTATAGAGCATTTGCCGATTCATCTATCCTATGAGGCACGTGTTGGTGGACCCGTCAAATATCGATGGATGTACCCGTTCGAGCGACATTTGAATCACCTAAAAAGAAAGGTGAAAAATAAGGCACGGGTCGAGGGTTCTATTTGTGAAGCCTATGTTCTCGAGGAGATTGCAAACTTTTGTTCGATGTATTTCAAGCCTCATGTTGCAACTAATAGAACGAGAGCTTCCAGAAACGATGACAGAGATCATGAAAGTAATGATACAATACTGAAGGTATTCAATGCTCCAGGAAATCCATCGGGTAAAATGAAGAAGAGATATATGAACGATGATGAGCTAAGGGCTGCGCAGGTGTATGTATTACTCAACTGCGACGAGGAGGAAGTAGAGAAACTGGAGGGGTAAGTAACTAATACGTCTACATTATTTTAATAGTATTGATTATTATACTATTACATTAATTGCACGATGTTGTTTTCAGCATATTTAATGATGATGTGAGGTCAGGTAGGCCACACATAACAGAAGAAGAACTAGAACAAAAAATGAGGCATTATTTTCCATTATGGTTGAGTACATATGTAAGACTTGAGAACTCTGTAATTATCTTTCTGTATATGCACTTGATTGAGAATGAGCTTAATTGCTTCTTTCGTGGTATTTAGGTCGATCGTCCATTCGCAAGACTTGAGAATGAGTCTATTAGAATGCTAGCCAAGGGACCAATTTATGCTACAAAAATATGGCCAAGCTACTGTCTTAATGGGTTTAGGTTCAAGTCAATAACTTGCCCGTATCAGAGACAACTTTGTGGATCTCGACTCCACCAAAAACAGATATTTGTATATCAGATCTTCGAACTACAAAGATGTTGATGCGGGCAGCGATTTCTATGGCGTGCTACGGGAGATCGTGGAGCTAACATATAGTTATATAATAGAGCCTGCTAAGATTGTGTTATTCAGGTGTGATTGGTTCGATCCGATTGATGGTCAAGGATGGAAAGTTGACAAGCACGATCTTGTTGATATAAACTATCGGCGTCGATATCAAGCCTATGAACCATTTGTCCTATCAACTCCGGCTCAGCTCGTGTACTTCACAAGTTATCCTAAACGGGAAACAACAAGGTCGGACTAGTGGACAGTATGCAAGACCAAAGCTAGAAATACCTTTGAGGTGAGAGCGACCCTCCATGCGCTTCCACGGGCGACACGCATATGGAGATCTGGACGGACGGGCCTATGAAGTAAGTTAATTAGTTAATATATATTTCTCAAAAGATTATATGTACATATATATTCATGAGAATTATTATTGTATAGGTATCGGCCTTCTGCAAAGACAGCTGGGGGTATTTCTGAGGCAGAACTATGGTGGGCCTTGGATTAATTACTCAGATGCTTCCGCAGATAGAAAGGCCTTTTGGTTCGCCCACTTCAAGGTAAAAAATTTATTTATTTTTAAATTTTAATAATTATTTGTGTATATTATACAACTTTTGTATTTTACTTCTTGTAGAGGACCAGTTTCTATCCACCACACCGGGCGGCGAGGATCGAGGGCCAATTTTCTGCCGTCGCAGCCAGGCTCATCCGTGATGCGATCCACGACCAGAAGTGTCGTGATCTCTCCGGAGAGCCGATCCATGGTTGGATCATGCCAGAGCAGTGGGCTGCGATGAAGGCTAGATTCAGCGAGCCCAAGTACCACGAGCGGTCAGACAAGGCCAAGATGGCACGGTCGAGCGCCGGTAAGTGGTGTGGTAGCTCCATTCCGATGACGGAGCATTTTCATCGTCTGGTACATTTTCTATGACGGATATTAATTTATATATAGTTCGATAGAATGTTTAATACTAATAATAGATAATATATTTTAACAGGTAAAAAAGGGTGAGGACCCGAACATGGTGACCGTCTTCCTGGTCACCCATCGGAGGGCTGGGGAGTTCATAGACGAGAGGGCGACGCAGGCATATGTATGTTCTATTCTTTATACTAATTTACTATAATTTAGAAAACAGGAAAATAGATATCAATATAGACTTTAGCAAACACTTGCACGTTAGCAAACATTGTTCTAGGCCGAGTTTGTTCGGCTACAGGAGGAGACGGCTGCTGTTGCTAGTGCACCAGCAGAGGGAGGGGCTGGCAGTTCCTCCCAGCCGCCTACGGCTCCATCGCCGGACGAGCTCTGGATGACCGCCGTTGGCGGTCTTCAGAAGGGTACGTACTACGGTACGGGATCCTACGGCGCGTATTTGGCTTCGGAGTCATCCCGGGCCCCCTCTGTCAGTGCGCAGTATCCAGCTTCAAAGGCGTCGTCACGAGCTGTGGATGTTCGTCGTCAGATCGAGGAGCTGCATCGCGAGTTGCAGCAGCATATTTTTGATGCGGTCGAGCGACGATCCGACCCTCCGATCGTCACCGGACGAGTTGATGCCGTCGAGCGCAGTATACAGGAGCTGATGAGTCTGCATCAGGCTATAGCTGCCAGCTTGCACACGCTCACCGAGTCTATGCAGCACACAGAGCGTAGACAGGTTGAGCTGGAGGGATCGCAGAGTAGCATGTCTGCCTCACTCACTCAGGTTTCGGCTTCGCTTGAGGCGAGTACTGAGAGGGTGGTGAGTACCCTTGCTGTTTATGGTGAGCGACTGCGAAAGCTGGAGCAGATACGTCCTCCCGGTCCATCGACAGTGCCGACTCCAGATATTGCACTGCCTCCTACTGCCCCTGCGGTACAGCTCACCTAGGAGCAGTATGAATACATTCTATCCCAGTTGCACGGCAGGGGTCCGCAGTAATTTTATTAATTTTTTAATGACTTGTATGTATTGGCCCTATGGGCAAATTATTTATTGCTATACTGTTGTTTATACACTTGGTGGGAGAATTTTTATCATCTTCCATTTTTATTTGACTCTATTGGATGTTTGTGAGGATGTGTGTCTGTGATATTTACTTTGCACTGCCTCCTATTTTTATTGTGATATTTACTTTGTGATATCTGCGACGGAGATGACAAATATACCTACGCTGGGTTATAAGCGATGATCTGATATACAAAGGAGGTGCTGCCGAAATTTTAAAAAAATATCATGTGTATTTTTGTGATGATGTGTATCTGTGTTTATAGTGAATGTGAAATGCAGTGTTCGAAACTATCGACAGTTTTGATTACTGTTGTATGTTTTATCTTGGATAGAAAGAGCAAAAGTTCAGGGTGTACTTCTGAGAGCTTCATTTTCACGTCCTTTACTTTCTTCGGACGTCGTAAAGGTTCCCGAGAAGGTGAAGAACGTGAAGAGGAAGCTCTGGGAAGTGCACCCTGCACTGTTGCTCTTTCTATCCAAGATAAAACGTAGAACAGTAAGCAAAACTGTCGATGGCTCGAACATTGTACTTCACACACACTGTAAACACAGACACAAGTATAACAAAAATACCAATTATATTTTTTTAATTTTTTTTATAATATCTGCGACGTACAGCCACGTTCTGCGATGGACAGCGACGGAACGTACTCGTAGCTATATGTCGCTAAATAGTGACGTAACGTCGCTAGATGTCGCTAAAATGCTGACGTGGGATATGACAACCTGCCAATGGGCGTCGCTAAATTTGTCGCTAGGCGTCGCTAAAGTGCCCACGTGGCTGCCATGCCATGTCATCATATATAAAGTTTACCGCGTCGCAACGTAGTCGCTCTACGTCGCTATTTTGGCGACGTAACATTACGTCGCTATCTGTCATGAATTTTGCGACGTCTAGCGACACTAAACGTGACGTCGCAAATAGCGACGTTTTGTGACGAAATTGTCATCTGTGACATGCCTAAACGCGACGTCCAATTTTCGTCGCTAAATACGTCGCAAATAGCTTTTACCGACAGATTTTCCTTATTTAGAGACGTCTTCTGACGTCACTAAAAGGGGTTATTTTAGTATTGATGGAAAACCAAATAGTTAAACCATAGTCTCCGGATGGAACTATGGCGAGATACTATGTATAGATACCCTCTAACGTTTTGGACATTACGGTCGAATACAGATGCCTAGATGATAGTACATGTACACATTGCCTAAATCCTACCCATCCGTGTGAAAATTGTCCTCTAATTGCACGATAGATGGTTGGGATCCCCTTCTGCATATTTGTGTCTATGATAGTCTTTTGCATATTATTTATCTATTATGCATGTTCATATAGCATAATATTATGTATCTTGATAAATCCCACCGAGGACCTGGTGATCTCTCCCGGTATAGACGACGAGCAATATCCCGAGGAGTACGATTCTGGACTAGACTCTTCCTTCGCAGTCGAGGAGGTCTCACCCTCAGAGTTTATTTGATTTTCTTTTTAGTTAATAGACTATATAGCTGCTACTCTTTCTTTTGTTCATTTCAATTGATTTCCTTCAGTATTTCGATAGTGGATTTGTCTCTGCCCGACAGATATTTATTTATATTTCAGTTGAGATATTTGATTAGTTATATCTTTTATCTATCATTGTGGATGAGATATAGTTGTTTCTTGTGACCTTGCTATATTATTTTGAGCTGGAGCTCTTATATTACAGCTTATGTGTAGATAAGTAGGTTCCATATATTGGAGTAGTCTGCATAAACATACAGCTGGCTTTTATGTATTCCTAGTACTACATACATTGGGACTTGGGCGTTACATGTTTTTGATATGGTCCATGCAGGTCAAGTTAATCGTTTCGATTATGTTACTATACAGAATAGACCTACATATAGGATTAGAGTTTAGAAAATCTCATCCACGTGCTTAATCACCTTCCTTGATTTCAATTTTCAGACTCTTATTTGACTGCTTGTCTTCAATCTAGCATGATCTTGTCCTAACGTACTATGTTTTCGTGTCAATATGATGAATCTTCATAGTGGTCGCACTACCCTTCTTGTTATTACCGTAGGAGATTCAACCACTCCAGAGGGACCAGAGGATCAACTACCTCTAACCATATCTCCAACCACACCGGCACCATCAGGACCATCATCGCAACCTGTGATGACAACACCCACCACTCAGCAGCAGCAAGTCCCGGCACCCCAAGGGGGACAGCTAGACCCTTAGAACCATGTACCTCAAGAAGTGTACCGACCACCCCCGCCACCCTATCCACCTCAGTTTTTCTAATAGTTTCCACCACCATATCTACCTCAATATTCTCCACATATCTTCTATAATATCCACCCCAACATCATTCACAGTATCCACCTCAATATCCACCGTAACACCTGCTACAGTACCCCCATCCGTATCCACCTGCATATCTCCCACCGTATAGCCCACAAGTAGGGCTGCAAACGAGCCAAGCCGAGCCAAGCTTTGGTAAGCTTGAGCTTGGCTTGACTAGAATTAATCGAGCTCAAGCTCGAGCTTGATAAATTTTTTATTTTAGAGCTTGAGCTTGGCTCGAGCTTGTTTATATTAAGCTTGAGCTTGGCTTGGTTTGAGCTCGAGCTTGGTTTGATAAAAAAAGCTTGATTCAAGCTTGATAAACAAGCTTGATAAGCTCAAAATCAAGCTTGTTAAGTTTGATTTCAAGCTCGTTCAACTTTATTTCAAACTCATTAAGCTTGATTTCAAGCTTAACGAGCTCGATTTTAATTTAGTTTGGTTTGAATTCAAGTACTTGTAATATTAATTAACAATTTGATTATAAATTTTTAATTAAAAAATTCCTTAATATTAATTATTAAGGACATATAAATATATAATGCACAAATATATATATAAAATTAGAATTCAATAAAGAACAAATGAGCTTCTAAACAAGCTCCTAAACGAGCTTCTAAACGAGCCAGCTCGCAAGCTCATAAACGAGTCAGCTCGCAAGCTCAAACGAGCCGAGTACTTCTAAGCTTGAGCTTGGCTTGTTTATTAAACGAGCTCGAAAATGAAGCTTGAGCTCATCTTGTTTTGTAAACAAACCGAGCTCAAACGAGCTTTTATCGAGCCGAGCTTCGAGCAGCTCGCGAACGGCTTGGCTCATTTGCAGCCCTACCCACAAGGTACCTAGAAGTTTATTCCACATATGCCATACCTACCCTAATAGCAACTCATGCCACAGGCAGATGGGGCTCCTATAAACCAATTCCTTCATGGAATGATGCAGGCGGAGATGCAACAAAACGAGTTCATTAGGAGTAGTTTGGAGACAACCCTGACCAGAGCACCCCAAGCCTCTGTAGGTGCTATCAAGGGTTTCCGCAAGATGAATCCTCCACACTTCAAAGCTACTAAAAATGCCTTGGGAATTACCGATTGGCTTGTTAGGACCAAAAATCTTTTGAGGGCTTCACACTTGTCTGCAAATCTATAGATGATGACAGTTAGATTACAGTTGAGGGAAATGCTTATGATTGGTTGGGCGAAGATGAGAGACGACTAGGACTTGACCAGACATGGGAGGAATTTAAAGCATTGTTCAATAAAAAGTATTTTTCATACACCACCAAGGACTCTCTAAATGACCAATTCCAACACTTAAAGCAAGGTAGTATGACAGTAGACGAGTACGACGACGAGTTCAGTCGGTTAAATCATTTTGCTTTCATATTGGTTTCAATAGAGTTGGAGAAGGCCAAGATATTTCATAACGTATTGAGGATAGAGCTATATAGATATACTAGTTCTATGTCACGAGTTTCATAGGCAGCAATATTGGCCAAAGCTAGGACACAAGAGGCCATAAGTAAGAAGGCACAACAACGATGAGCTATTTTAACCGTTGCATCAGCTAATACTGCACCAGCATGACCCATAAGACATTCCGCGATGAAACAACATGAAAGAGTTACCCCATATCAAGGGAGAGAATTACCCACTTGCCATTATTGTGGTACGAAGGGACATCTTCATAGGGATTTTTGTCGTAAGTTGGGATTGTGCATGATTTGCACATCAAATCAATACGAAGCTCGAGATTGTCCTTCTAGGAAGTAGAAGGTGCAAGGAGTGGCTTTACTAGCACCAAGAGGAGGAGCGCCACATCCGCCAGCAACTATTGAATATCCAAGGGGCCAGCCGCTACCATCACAGTGCGCACAGTATGAGAAGGCCATGCAACAAAGGGGCAACCAAAACATGGGAAAAGCCTTCAGTATAATCACCATGGGGCCACCAACCCAAGGAGCCATAGATACAAGTATGACATTTTAGTTAAATTTACCATTGTATACCATGATCATAGATTGACTTAGAATTTTATGGTAAAAACCTTCATAGATATAGAAATACGAAGGGACGTAAGGATTAAGTAGTAGATTATTTATGAACATTCTATACAGGAAGAAACCACTGTCGTAGCCCCTGTATGTACTATAGATTATTATACTCCCTTTGTTAGTTTGTCATCGTAATGCCTTGCTAAAACATGGAAGCGCGAGGACGACAGTATATAACTGTTTCTCATATCTGCATAAAAAATTGTTACACAATTTTTGTGCTCCATGGTTTCTTTCGTCTTGTATTTCATTTCCATAGATCATGCTTTTGTTTTAATTTTACCTACAAAATTCTTGTAAGTTTGGTAGGATGTAAACCCCCAAATTTTTATGGACATTTTTTTCTTTTATATTTTGCTTAAATAAAATATTTTAGAATTTTTATATTTTAAAATAATTTTTTTTATATACATATAGACTTAGTCATGGCTAACTTTTGTGGTATAGGTTGACTAGAAAGCATTGCACGACTAGTGTGGCCGTGTGCCATGACTAGTATATTAGCTATATACCTCCCTATATTTATTTATTGTTATATTTAGTTCATTACAAATTATTAAACCATACTATGGTTATCTTTAAATGTTTTAATATTTATTTATTACCTATTTATTTTTTATTTATTTAGTTTTGAAAGGTTTTGAAAATTAAATGTTATTTGTAAATAATAATAGTAGTAATATATGTACTCACCCAAGTACCCCTACCACTTTCTTGTTGTTTTATAAATATAACTATTATTTTCATTTTCATTATTATAATAATAATAATTATTATTATTATTATTATTATCATTATTATTATTATTATTAATATCATTATTTTGGTTATTTCAAAATTCTTAGAGGGATTCTTAGAATATATGTAGATATATTTTACACTAGGAAAATATGTTTAGAAATCTTGGATATATTTTTTTATCTTTTTAGAATTTGTTGGGTAAAAATTTATGTATTTAAATTTCCTATAGATATATATATATATATATATATACTTATATATGTTAGTATAAGAAGAAAAAAGAAAAAAAGAAAAAATGTACGTTTAGAAATCTTAGATATATTTTTAATATTTATAGAAATTTTTTGGTAAAAGTTTACGTATTTATGATTTCCTATATATATAAATATATGTACTTATATATGTTAATATAAGAAGAAAAAAAAGGAAAGAGTGCAAACTCTCCCCCCAAACAGGGCCGAGCCCGACCCCCATCCTACGGGAAATGGAGAATTAGAATCTCCATAGGATTCAAATTCAAAACTCTCTAAACCCTTAACTTAAACTCCTCAAATCTTCTCCATCTAAATCTTATGTAGATTCTCCTCTGTTTAAGTCAAAGATTTAATTTAAATCCTATTAGGAATCGAGATCTAACATATATATATATATTATATATTATATATTATATATATATTATATATTATATATATTATATATATATATATATATATATATATATATATATCGAATTATTTTTCTTTTTCTCAAATTCTTGGGAAACCACAGCCAAATCCTCTCGAAAATTCGATCCCTTTATCCCAAGGCGACCTCTGCCTCTTGTGAACCCCCGCGCACCATTTAGATCATCTTTCATCGCCTGATGGCCGACTAGCAACCGTCGCAGTAATAGTAGTTGCAGCAGCAACAATAGCCCGGAGGCCTAAATTTGTAGGTACTTTTCTCGGCCATCTGTCAATCGATTTTCGAACCAGTTGATTCACTAGAAACACAACATATACCTATATAGATCTGACCAATTTGTTTTGATTAAAACAGATTAATTTCTTTGATAATTCTATTCAAAATCGAGGAAAAAATTCGGTTTTCTAGTGTATCAAAACAGGCAAACAGTCTTACACCCTAATTTGGAAGGCAAAAACTTGCCAAAATAACTGTTGATTTCTAAATCCGATTGAAAGGACTTCTAGCCAAAATAACTAGGATTAAAATCATACTTTTACTTTTTCTATAACAAATTATTCACTGATAGAGTTAAGTTTAATGATCGATAAAGAATAGTTTTTCAAAACTTAAAAATTCTTGATACGGGGTTCGTTCCGACAAACCGGACGACTCCTTCGCAACCAAGGGCATCAAAAGGTGTTTACGGACTTTGTGGACGTGTGGGCTTTGACGAAATTCGAATTGGTTGCGTGCGCACGACGAATTCGACCGGTACCCGTCGAAGATCACCGTATATTGCCTTTCCCAAAAAATTCTAATTACTTTGTGCACACTCGTCACATCATGACGAAACTTATGCCATTGGACTCGAATTGTTTTTCTGGTCCTATGGGCCAAGTTTGGTCCAATTCTGAGATAGTTGACCGGATTGCCGTTTGTGGGCCCACGATTCGATTCAACGGGCAAATTTGTGCACGGCCCACTGGAATTCAACTTTTAACATAAGGTTGGGTTATTGTCAAATCAGACTTGTAGACATATAATTTGTTGACTTTAGAGACAATAAGCTTTGGCAGGTATTTTGGTGCAAAGCTGGTCCAATGGCAGATATCGTTTTGACCTAAAATTATGATTTTGCCCCTGTGCCCAGAATTGAACTTTTTGGTAGGCATTTTTAGACATTTCTCTTATTGTACAAATGTTGGTGATATGTGTTCCAACATACAGGGATGTTTGCGGAAGTTCCACCTTGCAGCTTGTTCTAACTTGCTGATTTCCTCTACTAGATGTCGTCAAAACACCCAACAACCTTCAAGAAAGTATACCTTGCTATATTTACTGTCATATTATTTATTTTCAGCATTTATTTATTTGGTTTCTTATTTGTTAGTTTCATTTGTTATGAACTGTGTGCCCATGCCAAACTTGGGTGCAAGTGACTCTATTAGTCATTTTTCGTTGCTTTATTTTATTTGATGCATGTTGACTTAGTTTTAACGGACTACCTTCTTATTGTGGGACATCATTATATCTATGTTGGCCATGACACATACACTGTACGGTTTGAGATATTTTTCTAGGGGCACAACTTGTATATTGACTGGCCATCACTATGTAAGAAGTCGTCTGACGAATAGATGATCGTAACTGCTATGATTAGGATATAGGGACTCAAGCAGTTAAAAAATCGGACAAGTTATAGACATGACTTCGTTAATATGGGAAATCATGGGGGAGGACAATCACTAGGGCGTATGGAAAGCCAAATAGGTAAACCATAGTCTCCGGATGGAACAATGGCGATATACTATTTGCAGATACCCTATGACGTTTTGGACGTTACGGCCGGATACAGATGAATGGATGATAGTACATATACACATAGCCTAAATCTCACCTATGTGTGTGAATGGCGATAGACAGTTAGGATTCCCTTTTGCATAATTGTGTCTAGGATAATCTTTTGCATGTTATTTATCTATTATGATAGTTAATATATGATGATATTATGTATCTTGTTACGTCCGGCTGAGGACTTGGTGATCTCTCCAGGTATAGACGATGAGCAGTATCCCGAGAAGTACGATTCTAGTCTAGACTCTTCCTTCGCAACGGAGGAGGTCTCACCCTCGGGTTTTATTTGATTTTCTTTTTAGTTCATGGACTATGTAGTTGCTACTCTTCCTTTTTTTTATTTCAGTTAATTTTCATCAGTAGCCTGGTAGTGGATTTGTCTCCGCCCGACAGATATTTATTTTATATTTCAGTTGAGATATTTGATTAGTTATATCTTTTATTTGTCATTGTGGATGAAATATAGTTGTTGCCTGTGACCTTGCTATATTATTATGAGACGAAGCTCTTATATTACATCTTATGTATGGATACGTAGATTCCATATATTAGAGCAGTATGTATATACAAATAGTTGGCATATACATATTCCTAGTTCTACGTACTTTGGGACTGGGGCGTTACAAAACACGTGCTCTGTAGCTAAACATCGCAAAAGAATATATACAAAAAAGAGTGGGTAAGAGAAAGAACACCCATTCATGCACGCTAGGACTCCTCTACCAAATCTAGTCAAACAAAACCAGTAGGGTCAGACCCCCCCAATAGGAAATACCATAAAGGAAGCTAAACTATGAACTAAAACCAGCATACAAATCATAACAACAATAAAGTAAAGCAATAAACTAAACATGAATAGTAAAATGATACCACAGTGTATATGAAAGAAAATTAGAAACATATAAGAAAAAATAGCATGTTAACATATAAGGGTAAAACTGAGTACGTAACTATGTAATGAAGCCGAGCATGTAAGACAAGTAGTAAAATCGGACAAGTGAACATGAATAGTAACATGTATGGGAATCTAGATACTGAAATAACAATCTAGAACAAGATAAGACTAGACAAGACAGGGATGGACTCCATCCATAAATCACGGCCAAGCAATGACTAACGCTTGATACATTAGCAAACTAGGGTTGTCACAATCCTAACTACTAACATATGCATTTTGAGAAATCCAATCCAGCTGCCCGCCCTATAGATTACCCAACTTATCCAAGCCAAAAAGAAAGTAAGTATAGTAGACAGATTGCAGTAAGATACGTGTGTCCTCAGCGACAACACTAGACGGTGTGCTAGAAGAGTGCTCATCATGACAGATAGCTCCAAATTCCAAGTACAGGAATGGGGCCAAAATAAAGGGCATACATGCAACCAAATTTTTTTTCCCTCCCAATGCATCGATATATTTAAGCTAGTTGTTGACCCAAACTGGATCACAGTCAACCTAATTTAGAGAACTAACAAAATGACATCTGATATGATCCAATACGACACATCGGGCTCAAGACAGAACATTATCTACAATGTATCAAGTTCAAGACAAACGTCACCGAGAAGCTTTTACATTACAAATGTACTTGTACTCATTCTATAATTTTTCAATATATTGAGTCTAGGAACATATACATTGAGTTGTACTGGGTCATCTTAATCCCTAGACTTACTTCTCTAAACTCCACCATACAAAACAAATAATTCCTGAACTAAACCAAACCAATCTAGCCCATATAAACTTTCTGGCAGAAGGTAGACAGAATTCGAGCCGAACTCTGCCCCCTTAATTTCAAGAACCTAATTTTTAGGAACACCATGCTACTAGCTGTCCAACGTTCAAATTTTTGAATATTTGGGGCAGAATTCTGGCCGAACTATGCATCCCCTGACTAGTATAAATAGGGCTTGAATTCTCTCATTTCAAATCATCTCTTACTCTTAATCTTCTAAGCCTTATACATTCTAAGCCTTACTCTTCTAATCTACTAGCCACAAAACTTCCTAAGCCCCAAGATGCTCAAGTACGATTCATCTAGACGTTCTGTGCAAGAGTTGAAAAGAAGTCACTTGGACAATTCTAAGTTTTGCCTCTGCGAAGTTGTAAGAAGTTGGGGTGCTCTTCTGAGTAAAGGCACGTATGTGTACCCTAATTTAAAAATAGTGGATTTCAATCCAGAGTGAGAGTTCTCAGGCCTGGACAAGTCCTCCATGAAGAAAACAAGGTTAAATTGTTGTGTTTACGTATGCTCTTCTGATCTCTCTTAATTTTTGCATTAATACTCTGATTATATATTTCTATTGGTAGCTGCTTCTGGACTTGCATACAGTTGATTTTTTAATTAGTTATTTTTGACACAAACTCTATTCACCCCCTCTAGAGTTTCCTACACGTAACTTCAATTGGTATCAGAGCTCCGTTCTCTTGATAAAGGATTAACATCCTAGAGCTGATCCATGGCAAGCACACAACCTATCTTTACCAAATATGTTGAAGGACAGTCCACTAATAGGCCACCCCTATTTGATGGAACGAACTACACGTATTGGAAGACCAGAATGAGTTTCTACCTAAAGTCTCTAGACTTTGATTTATGGACCATAGTCACAGATGGGTATAAGAAGCCTGCTAGAATTATTTTTGAGGAAAATCTCATAGACAAACCCCACGACAAATATACTGGCCAAGAAAAGAAACATGCTAGTCTAGATGTTAGGGCTATTAATGACCTCTTCTGTGCTATAGATAGGACTGAATTCAACATGATCTCTGCATGCTCCACCTCACACGAAGTATGAAAGCTTCTGGAGGTGACCCATGAAGGAACCACATCGGATAAAGAATCAAAATCGGTTGTCTAACACAAGAGTACGAGACATTCAAGATGAAGCCTAATGAGACGAGATAATTACTAGATTCCTCGACAGTGTCAACCCTCTATCTTCCCTCGGTAAGGACTACTCCAACCATGATATACATGGTGCTAAGGGGACTAACGAAGAACTAGAACCCCAAAGCCATGATAATCATCGAAGGCAATTATCTCTCCACCATGTCTCTGGAAACTCTGGTGGGCAAACTAATGACACATGAACTCGATCTCAAAGACTTTGAAGAAACGACTCCAAAGGAATAAAGAAATCGCGCTTAGATTTTATCGCCAAAAGGCTGCTCCAGAAGAAACAGACGATGATGACTACGAGGGTGATGATCAAGCGCTCATGGTTCGCAACTTCAAGAAGTTTCTATGTTTCAACCAAAGGTAGAAGGAACAACACAAAATGGACGATGAATAGCCTATTTTTTTCGGCTGTAAGAAGACGGTGCATGTCAAGAAAGACTGCCCTAGAGCAAATAAAAAAAGCCGATATGAAATATCGTACAAAAGGCCAACCTCTCGGAAGTATGCCAACACAAGCATCCGGCATGGGAGCGAAGCCTGTGACTCAGAAGAAGAAGAGGACTCTCCCCAAGATACTGCAAATGTCTACCTAATGGCAATGTCCGAAAAGGTAAAAAATGATCCACTCGATGACTTTCCTTTTGATGAACTTGAAGATGCCTTTAGTTACTTACTTGATGATCACAAGAAGTTACTTAACAAGTATAAACATACAAAGGATAAGATCAAGACTCATGAAGTTGAGATTTATAGACTTTCATGCTTGCTTGATAATGTTAGAGACACACCACCTACGGAGGACACTGATGAGGTATCCAAGCATAAATTAAGCTTACACAATGTCGAACCTCGTATTGGAAAATAAACACATGATATCGCAATACTCAATAAAAACTCTGAGACGAAAAAAAGAAGTTTAATATTGCTACTATAAGAATTAATGCCTTGACTGCCAAGTATGATGATATGTACAATGACTCTAAAAGATTAGAGATCAGATTGGGGAACAAGTTGTACAGTCCTAAACTTAATCTCACAGTCACAACACGTACACAAGACAAAAGATTGGTCAACATAAGAATCCATGTCACAAGAAAAACACATATACTCATGCTGCACATAATCATGCCTTTATGTACACATATTCACATGCAGCACGACAAACACCCACACATACACATGACACACACAAACATGCTTTTATGAACATACGTTCCTATGCAGCACAAAAAAACACATAGACATCACTATTATCCTGCACCAAACACTGATATACATGCCACATGTCACTACTGTGGTAAGCATGGATACACTTCACCACATCATAGAATTAGATGACTAGTTAATTTTAAACTATATTCATGGGTATCGAAGACTAACAGTTCAGGACCCTCAAATATTTGGGTACCAAAGGTCACATCTACTCGTAGTGTAGGTGGACCTTCCTTCATCCTCTAGAAGCAAGTGGATTCTCCATAGTGGGTTCTCGCGACACATGAATGGAAATGCAAATCTTTTCGCAACACAATCGATAAAGAGGGAAGGATATGTATCATTCGACAATAATCTGGAAGGTTATATCATAGGTAACGGTACTATTGGTAATCCGTCTTCTTTCATCATTAAAGATGTTAGTTTAGTAACAGAGTTAAAGCATAACTTGCTCAGCATTAGTCATTTTGCTGATCATGGATATAATATCAACTTTTGGAAAACTAAATGCTCCATATATGATAGATCATCTGGAGACATCACTTTTTAAGGGATAAGGGAAGATAATATATACATATTCTATCTGTCGAGAGTTATTAATAATGCAGGAAGATGCCTCTACGCTCACAAAGATGAAAGACTACTATGGCATATGTGTCTTGGACATGCAAACATGGATACCATATCAAGACTTTCAACTAAGAAGCTAGTGAGAGGACTACTTGACATTACATTTGCCACGACCCGCACCCAGTGAAAGGGCACGAGAAGTAACGAACACCCAGCCTACGCCGCAGTGTCGGCGGTAGAACGTTGTCCAGAGTCACAATATCTAACACAGTCTAGAATAAGCTCCGAATGTAGAGTAATAATAGGTAACTCAATCACAATACTAAGATGGAATAGAAGAAAGAATCTCAAGAGAGTCACAGATAAAAGTCTAGGTGTAAACTACCAGAATAAATCTCAAGTTCAAAAGTACAACTCATAAAGTCTCAAACAGAAAAGACAAATAAAGTACTATGTCTCAGCTAGACTATAGGCAAGTCCTCAGCGACTGTGGGATCCTCCTGAGGGTCTACGTTGCCAGTGTCATCTAAGCCAATGCCATAATAGGTAGGACAGTACTCCTCATCAATACCTGTAAAATTTTCAATATGCCCAGTCAGGACGGAACGAGCACATATCTCTCACAACAGTTCATAGCAGGAATGGACATATAAAGTAAGCTACAGAAAACTATACAAGAATCGCTGTAAAGGAAATCAATAAGAGAGAGAGACTATAAAATGAGATATAATATGACAATAGAGAAATATAACCTTTGACGTGAATCAGAGCATAAATTGGTTATGTAAACGGTCTGGGTTGCATATGGATACAGCTATGAAGTGCACATGGATACCTACTTAGGATAATGATCACATAACCAACTACACTCTCCCTGCCCCAAGCATTACACAAGGATCAATACATGTTATGTTATGCACATGGATATCAACTACTGTATATATGGAGCTCATATGGTCGTGAGTGTACATGAATAACATATGAGTGCACATGGATAAATATGAATACATGGAGTACATGATGGCCATGATAAAGTATATGAACATGACATACTCGATGTATCCGAGAGGATAACATCGCATGGAAAGATCCAGAGGGTACTAATCCGTGTGAACATCGTGTCAGCATCAAGTATACTAGTCAATAACAAGAGAACATATCCAAAGAAGTATAAAAAGATTAGAGAATGTACTCGCCTGGCAAATTGAACTGCTGATGATGAGGTGTAACTAAACTGGGGCAATACAACCCTATTTAAAATACACACATGTCACAACCAAGTCCACAATATCAAGAGAAATAGCTACAATGCAAGACTACATGCTTCTAGGTCCATTTTGGTCAAAGTCAACCTTCGATCAACTCTGGTCAAACCTGGTCAACGCTGGTCAAACATGGTCAAACCTGGGTCAACTGGTCTGTCTACTAATTTCTAGGTCATACAAAAAATTTTAGGTCATTTGGAGTTCGTTTGAGTTGAATTGGATCAAGTTTGACCCAAAGTTGACTTTTGTCAATTTGGTCAACTTATCGATCAATTCGACTAAACTAAGCTCGAAATGATAAACCAAATCTGTCCAAGGGCTCCTATAGTCATATACACAACTATAATCTAATCTAAGAGAATTAACAAGCAATTACATATATATATATATATATATATATATATATATATATATATATATATATATATATATTTAAGGAAAGCAAACTTTTATTGATAAACTAGGCGCAAAATGCCGAAGCCTATACAAGTAAGCGCGCGGAGGCGGCCCAAAACTGAAAACAAGAGGCACGGAGTGCACACGCAACCCAACAAGAAGGGGGAGAAGCGGCCTAGGCCAGGGTCTCCCAGAACAAGTTGGAGACATGAGAACAGTGCCTCCTCACTTTGAAGCATTGTCTGATGACTTCTCTGAACAGCTGAGGAGGGGGGAGTTGGTGACCTTCGTAACGAAACTTGTTCCTGTTCTTCCAAAGGACCCAAATGCCAGCGGCTGCAACGATCTGATGCCCATAGGAATGGGACCATGAGGCCAAGAGATCGTAGAAGCCCCCGGTCGATGGATCCATTCTAAGCCTCTGATGAAGTTCGGCCCAAGTGCCTGCGGCCAGCTCCTCCGAAAGAAGGACGTGCTCGGCAGATTCCAAATTGTGCTTCTCGCAAAAGTGGCATCTGGAGGCGAGGCTGAATCCCCAAGATCTGATGATGTCGTCCGTCGGAATCTTGCGGCAAAGAGCACGCTAAATGAGGATGGACCATTTGATGGGGATGCAAGCCTGCCAAAACTTGGCGTTAACCATGTTCGGCATCCCGCTGCCTCTGGCAATACGTCTGGTAGAAGCCAGACTGAATGTCCCGCAAGGGCTGGGGGACCATCTCCAAGTGTCGGGCGTGTCAGAGATTCGTAAATTCGCAGCACGAAGTCTGGTGGCCGCCGGATGACCAAGCCAGTCTCTAACCTTCCTCCAATTCCAATCGGGATTGCCCTCCCAAAGGTCTCTGATGGTGCACCCCTGAGGAGTAAGAATGTTGGGTTGAATGATATCTGCGCCTAACCACCTCTCCCGACAGGCTAGGGAGCTGCCGTCCCCTAACTGGAGACGGATCAGAGGTTCAGCAGAGGTACGGCCCAAGTGATGCGACGCCAAGAAGACGAGGATCTGTTGTTAGTGTTAGTCTCCGACAGATGGGAGAATCTAGAGTATCTAGCTCTCATGAACTTCGTCCATAAGGAGGTCTCGGTGCGTAACTTCCACCACAGTTTTAAGGAGCAAGCATCCACGATGTGGGCGAGTCTGCATAAGCCTAGCCCACCTTCTCCAGTGCGTTTGGCCATCGTCTTCCAACCGGCCCAGTGATGTTTGTCAATGCCATCGCTCTGACCCCAGAAGAACTTGGCGAAGAGAGATTCGAGAGAGAGGAGCACCTTCTTAGGGAGGAGCAGACGGCCAGAATGTACATCAGAATGGACGATAAAATGTGTTTAATGAGAATCGTTTTACCTCCCAGGGATAGGGTAGCGTTGTGCCAGCCAGAGATGAGTTTACGGATCTTGTCAGCCAGGTGGTCGTATATGCCGGAGTTGGCCCTGCCGTACACCAGCGGGCAGCCGAGGTTAATAAAGGGGGGTATGCCGTTCTGAAAGAGGTCTTCTTGGCGAGCCGGGTAGAGTGAGTTCTGTCTGCTTTGTGATGAGTGTAGATGACGCTCTTGTTGTTGTTAACACGCTGACCCGAGCATCTAGTGTATCTGGCAATCGTGCTCAAAATGACCTCAATCGAACCGCTGCCTCCAGAGAAGAAAATGAGGATATCGTCCGCGTATGCCAGGTGAGTGATAAGAGGGCAACCGGTGGTTGTGTGGAAGTGATTGAAACCGTGCGTATCGGGCATGCTGTTGAGGCTTTTGCGGAGAGCTTCGGCCACTATGATGAAAATGGTAGAAGAGAGCGGGTCTCCCTGTCTCACCCCACGGGTGGAACGGAAGAAGCCCACCGCTTGGACGTTGATCACGGTGGAGAACCACGCATTATTGATAGATCTGAAGACGATGTCAATCCAAGTTTCGGAGAAGCCAATGGCCCTGAGTACCCAGATCATGAATTGCCCGTCGAGGCGGTCGTAAGCTTTTTACATGTCAAGTTTCATGGCGGCGTTCCCCCTGGATGGGAACTTTATGCAAGTGATCATCTCTTGCGCTAGAAGGATATTGTCAGTAATATTGCGGCCTCTAACAAACCCGCTCTGCTCCTCGGAAATAATCTTGGGGAGGAGATCGGACATCCGATTGGCGATGATCTTGGATATGATCTTGTTGGTGAAGGTGCAGAGGCTGATCGGGCGAAAGTCTTTGAAGGATTCCGGATTGTCTATTTTTGGGATTAGGATGTTGTTGGCACAGGAGATGGAGTTAGGGTATCTGGCCCCTTGAAGAAAGGCAATTGTGACTTCGACAAGGTCCTTTTTAATGATGTCCCAGCAATCTCTGAAGAAGACACCGTTGCAGCCGTCAGGCCCCGGAGCACTATGTTCGTTAATGGACCAGACCGCAGCTTTGACTTCCACCTCTTCAATGGCAGCCAGCAAAGTCTCGTTGTCATGCTCGGTAATGAGGGAGGGGATGACCGACAAAAGGGTCTCGTCTCTAACGACCCGATCCTTAGTTAAAAGGTTGGAGAAGAAGTTCACGGCTGTGACCTGGATCCCGGCCTTGTCTTCGATAAGGTTGCCATTGTCATCGAGGATCCTGTGTAATTGTAATTTGTTCCTGTGTCCTTTGACACAAGCATGGAAGAACTTGGAGTTGCGATCACCAGCAGTGTCCCAGGTCAATATGGCCTTTTGCTTCCAAAATTTATTCTCCACTTTCAGCCTAGATTTGAGAATAGCTCTGGCTAGGTTAAGGGATGAGCGGTTCTCCGGGGAGTTGGAGACGGTAAAAGTATACTCCGTGCGAGTGACCTCATCCTCCGTCTTGCGAATGGCTTGGAAGATGTCGCCGTAAGCCTCTTTGCTCCATGCCGATAAGGCTTTGCGAGTGGCTTTGAGCTTGGACGCCATCCGGGTCATGGGGTCAATGTCTGAGACGGAACTCCAAGCCGAAGCAACAATGTTTTGAAATTGAGGGTGATGTCACCAAAAGTTGAGGAAGCGGAAAGCTTTCTTGTTCCTGGATTGATTGCTTTTGATTTGAACAAGGAGGGGGGAATGATCCGATTCAGTGGAGTTGAGGTGGAAAAGATTGGTGATGAGGCCCATGTCGGACCATCCGTCGTTAATCAGCGCCCGGTCGAGTCGGGAGTATTGTCGCCTGCGGCCTTCTTGCATGTTGCACCAGGTGAAAGCACTGCCAAGGAAGGGGATAGGGGTGAGGTTCCCGTGAAAGGTGAAGTTGTTGAAATCATCCATAGCTTGCTTGGGGGGAGGACGGCCGCCGGACTTCTCCTCGATGCAGGCAACCGTGTTGAAATTTGCGATGCAAAGCCACGGCAGACCCAGCGAAAGAATCCTCAAAAGTTCTGTCCAGAGCTGACGGCGCATTGGGATGTCACAACTGCCATGAACAGCGGAGATGACGGAGCGGGACTTGAGATTCGAGTGTTCAATCCAGCAAGTAAGAGCTTGGGGGGAATCATGGATAGTGCCGAATTGGAAGTCTTGAGCAAGAAAAATCCAGATGTCGTTCCTGCCGGCGATGGCGTACGGGAAGCCTAACTTGAGTTGAGTGGCTTTAAGCCGTTTTTGTGGGATTTTAGGTTCGATAATGATAAGGAGGTCAATACAGTGAATCTTCTTGAGGCTGAGAATTCTGTTCATGGTCGATTTGTTCCCGAGCCCTCTGACATTCCTGGATATGATATTAATCATCAGATGGAGAAGGGGGTGGCTGGTTGAGCTTCGAGGCAGACCTGGTAGTCCTAGCCGTCATCTGCTTCTGTTTGTTTTTGTTCTTCTTTGAAGTATTTTTCTTGTTTGGTACGGCAGTGGGTCCGTTGCTTCCTGATTCGATCGTAGGCCAATCTTGATCACTGCTCTCTTCTACGACCGCGTCGATAAGTGAGTCGTGGTTCTGATCTTCTAGAGCGTAAAAGGGGTTGTCACGATCTAGAAACCCTGCTTCCTTGGCCTGCCAGAATCTGTCGGTTAGGATGTGGGTGTGAGAGGTCTGAGCAACCTCAGTGGGAGTAGGAGGTTCTGGGTCTGTCCGAATCGCCTCGAACTGCTCTGAGCTGCTAACCGACGAGACCTTGCCCGTTTGTAGTGAGTGGTTTTTTGGGTGTATTGTGGGATGGTGGGCCTCGTGGGATAGAGGTGAGGTGATCTCAGGTTGAGTTTGGGAGGTTTGGGTGTGGTCTGTATTTGGGTGCTCGCTGTTCTTGGGGGAAACTTGTTGACCGTCGGTGATGGAGGGGAATATAGAGTTCTCTGGAAGCTTCCTCGGAGGGGGTGCCTGAGAGGAGATCGAACGAATTGTGGAGTACGATGGAGGAGGGATTGAAAAGGACGATAGCCTGACTGGAAGTGGCATTCGTCTGGGGGTGGAGGGAGTCTGACCGTCGCTCTGAAGGGGGGAACGGGATTCGATTTGTGGGAGGTGGTGGCGGGGTGATTTTGAGCAGTGGTCGCACGTGGGGTACGGGGGATATTCTTCTTTAGTTCGGGATGAGCGCGGAAGCAGTGCTGCAAGAGATGTCCACTCATTTGACAGTATTTACAGAAGATAATGTTGTTGTCGTAAATCAGCTCTTGACTGTGGGATGTGTCTCCGAGCTCGATCTCTATGAGTTTGGGTGGGTCGTTAGAAAGGTCTAGCTCCACGCAGATCTTCGCGTAGTTGCACTTGGAGAGGTTGCGAGTTTCTTCCGCAATGGCAACCAAGGTCCGAAGGAGCTGGCGATGCGTTTGAGGGCGGCTGCGGGGAAGCAGACCAGGGGGAGGTTGGGGAGGGTGATCCAGGTAGAGATGATAGTTGAGTCAAATTTTGGATTAAAATCGGAAAACCATTTGACCACTTTAGCGATCTGTGATCCCAATCTGACCGTGCCTTTAGCCCGCGCAATCGCGAAGTCCGATTCGGAAGAGAGGTGAAGGAGCATATGCTTGGGGTCGAGAGGGGCTACCCGGAAGTCAGCGGAGAGGCCCCACCCTGTGACCGCAGCCGAGACAATGGGGATCTTCGGGCATCCAGAACCGAATTTGAGAATGAACGACTTGGAGAAGGAGGATAGGGAATGGATCTCTGACGAGGCAAAGGGAACCCTGATGGGAGCTCCATCGGAGGGAGGTGGGAAGTCAAGGTCCGAAAGGAGAATCTTTGTCGAAGCTGCAAGGGAGCGGGGCCTCCGATCCGGCCTAAGGGCCTCGGCGTAGGAGACGCCGGCCGCAGAAACGGGGAGGGACGAGACAGGGGGCTGAGCCAGAGGGGAAGCACCAGACTGCATAGACACGAAATGAGCCCCTGAATGCGCAGACCCGGGTTGCACCGAAGAGCTGGGGGGAGAAACCCGGGGGGGAGCCAAAAGGCAAGGAGGGGAAGCACCAAGGGGCGCAAGAGGATGGGAGGGGAGACCCCGGTAGGCGCCGCCAGGCGAGGGGAGGGAAGCCAAAAGGCCCCAAGAGGGGGGAGGAGGCCTCGACGGGATGAACCAAACGCACGCGGGGGGGTGCACTCAGACTGCGCACGAGGGGGTCCTTGGCCAGGGGAGCGCAAAGAGGGGGGCCCACACTAGGCAGAGTGCCAATGCCAGGATTGCGCACAGGAGAAACACCAGCAGGGGGGCCCAGAGGACAGCGTGCAGGAGACGCGCCGACAGGGAGGGAGAGGCCCCCTGGACTGCGCACAAGGGGATCACCAACAGGGGGCCCACCGAATTGAGCACAAGGGGATAGGCCCCAACAGGAGGGGAGTGACCCACTGGATTACGCACAATAGAAGTGCCTTCAGGGGGAGGAGGGCCCACAGGATAGCGCAAGGGGTCTGGAACAGCGCCGAATGAGAACACAGTCTTCGAGGGAGGGCCAACGGCAGCTGGGGCAACGTGCTGCCTAGCTCCCAAAGCGGTCTCGAGCGCCCCAGCGCCACGCGCAAGTCCCGAGGTGGGGCAGAGGCCAGCAGGAGCCTCGAACAGGCCAGCCACGAGCGTTCCGGATCCCGATGACGGGAGGGGGTCAGAAGGAGCAGCGAGCCCCGAGGCGTGGGCTGAGGGAATGAGGGTGGACGGTCCCTCCGGGCGGAGGTTGCCGGATCCGCAGCCTGCGCAGGCGGCGGAGCTGCCGCCGGGGCGGGGAAGGAAAATGGCAACATGGGCGGCGGACGAGACCACGCGGCTGTGTTCAATCAGTCTCAGCTGATCACCGGTCCAACTTGGGCGCTGAGACGGAGGAAGAGGGGGAGGAGGGAGGGGGAGCGCGGGCGGCGGGGCGACGCGAGGCCATGGGGCGGGAGGAGGAGGAGGACGGGGACCGTCCCGAGAGCGCCTCGGAGGACGCCGGCGAGCGCGGGACAACGCGGAGATCTGGCATCCCTGTGCCGCTGCCGCGGCTACAAGCCACAACGGAGGGAAAGTCGGAGGAGGGCGCAACATGGAGGAGACGGGGAGAGCAGGCGGCGGCTAAAGCCACCGGGGAGGGCACCAAACCGACGGGGAGAGAAGGGATGGGGAGAACATGCCTGCCAAAAAAATATAATATATATATATATATATATATATATATATATATATATATATACACACACATGTGTATATACAAACAAACAAAAACCCAAATCTAACAAAAGTGGTGTGTGCATGTGTATGTACTGGTGCTTACTGAAAATAGGGTAAAATATGAGATTAATAACATTCAAACATAATCATGGCATTACCCAAATTACTATACTATTATATATATATATATATATATATATATATATATATATTTATATATATATATATATATATATATATATATATATATATATATATATATATATATATATACAAAACTCAAATGGAAAGATACGCAATGATGCGAGATACTTAAAAAGTCAAAAATCTGGAATAACTCCGCCTCGACCCATTCTCCACGTATATGTGTTAGGAATGGGTTTCAACGGGGTTATATATATATATATATATATATATATATATATATATATATATATATATATATAGTTAAATATATGCATAAAGCTATATATATATATATATATATATATATATATATAGTTAAATATATACATAAAGCTATATATAGAAAGCACATATACCCATAAATGATGGAAAATTGTGACACAAATCCAAAAGTTGGTCTCACATATTTGAAATATCATATACGTCCTGTAAACTCACAATTTAGAAGCTAAAACGTTGGAAATCAAAATATCGCATATCAACTAAAAATCGAAATTAAAGAAAATGTTCCAATTTCACCCAACGACCCAAAATCCAAAATACACCAAACGAACCCGCGAAACTTGGCATACACGTTGGCCTTGACCCACGTGATGCGTTCGTATACTCTCGGGTTCGAAAACATGTCTGTGTCGTGTCTACAGAACGCGTATCGAAATTTCCCGATTCTGCGTGGTATGCGTGCATTCTCGCTCGTTTGAGCGCCGCACACGTAACAAAATGCCATGTGCTTGTGCACATAGTTGGGGGGGTCCTGGGGTAGGTCTAGGACACGACGACATGGCGACATACTGCCCAAAATAGTGCACTTAGACCCACGCACCCGTGCGGCCTGCTGTGCGCGCGCGCGCCAACGCCCTCGTGCGCGTGACCGCGCGCCCTCGTGCGCGTGGTGCCGGCCTCGCTGCTCCCTCGTCGGGCCATGCCGTGACTTAGGATTCGTCCTATGGGTCATCTAGGTCTAGGTCAACATGTTTCAGGTCCTGGAACGGGTCTTCGCTGCATCGTGTGCGCGTACGAAGTCCGTTTCCGCGACAAAACGAAGGTCTGAATGCACAATGGCTGAGCGGTGCACGCGCGATATCTCCGCGCTCGCTCAACGAACAGTCGTGAAATTATACGAGCATGAGGGCAGACGTTTCCCCCACTTGCTCACAAAGTTTCACACAAAAATACGCTATGTGCATCGCGCAATCACACGCGGACAGCAGGACACGCACGGCCTCGTGCACGGGATCCGTGCACGTGCGTCCGTTGCCCAAAACGTCGCTGAAACGATGTCAAAACCAAAACCGTATTCATGAAAGTTTATTAAAATCATATTATCTAAACATCCATGAAGACAGAAATGAAAAACAACAACTTTCTATCCTAAGCGGCATTTCGTCGAACACGTGTCGTAAGGGACCGACACGGGCTAGATACCTCCATCAAACGGAGTCAAAATCCCACCAAATTTTGTGGGCAAGGCTAGGGCACCTATATGGATGCAAAAAATGGAGAAAAAACCAAAATTTTAATGGTAGATTAGGGTTTTACCTATTGAGTGTCAAAACTCAATGATCGGGGCTCCTCGGTTATCGTGTCAGCCGATTTTCCTCAAGCAAAAACCTCCGTCTCCACTCCAAAAATGCTCCAGCAGATCCTCCTCTCCTCGATGAGCGCAACGGAGTTCTTTTAGGAAAAAACGGACTCCGGATGAAGGAAAAAGGTGTTTTGGAGAGATGGATCTTAGGGTTTCTTCGTGAAGGCTCACAATTTTCACATATAATGAAAAGAGGAGGGGGTGCTGCTGTGTTGGGCGGCCAAGGGGTGTCTAGGGGTTAGGGTTTCATTTGGGCAATCTCCTACTCAATTAGAAATGGGCCTAAGTCAAAAAGCTCAAAGGCCTACGTGCAAAAAGGCTAAATAAATAAATAAAAGCCTTAAAAATAATCTAATGCACAAAATAAATTCTAAAAACGAAAATAAAAATTCTAATGCATGGTTTGGCCCCTATACAAGTCCACTAGGGTTAAACCAGTTGCTAGCACAAACAAGAGTCAACATATTCAAGAAATCACGAAAAGGTCAAAAATGGCTGAAATGACTGAAAAACCCTTCTAAGAAAAAGTGGATGCCACAAATCTACCCCCCTTAAAATAATTTCATCCTTGAAATTAAAGACAAAATACATGATTAAGAATGAACAAAATCATACCTCAAGACTGGAAAAGATAGGGGTAACGTTCGCGCATCTCATCCTCTCTTTCCCAGGTGGACTCTCCTGGAGAGTGATGCTTCCAAGCTACGCGAACTAAGGGTATTGACTGGTTCTGCAACACCTTCTCCCATCGATCCAGAATCTCAACAGGCTGCTCTGGATAACTGAGAGTAGGTCCCACCTCAATCTCAGAATGGTCCAGTACATGGCTAGGATCTGCCACATACCGTCTCAACTGCGGTACGTGAAATACATTATGGACTCCCGCAAAGGAAGAAGGTAAGTCCAGTCTGTATGACACGTCATCGACCCTTCCGCTGATAACGAAAGGTCCGACATAGCGTGGTTAAGCTTCCTTCCTCCACCGAATCGAATAGTGCCTCGAGTCGGTAAAATCCTCAAGAATACCATATCTCCAAACTAGCACAAGCATGGTCTCAATTAACTAAAACAATCACACAATTAACAAAATACAAACAAACAAGATTCTAATCCTAAGTCTAAGCTATACCTCAAACTGTAAAGGTCTCCGGTGGCTGTCGGCCCAATGCCGATGTCTGTCCTGCGCCACGGAAGTCGATCCCTGATAAGCTTCACCTTCTCAGCTGCGTCCACAACCATCTCAGGTCCCAGTAAAGCTTGCTCTCCAACATCATCCCAAGACAAGGGAGTACGACACCTACGCCCGTACAACGCCTCGAATGGTGACATACCAATGTTGGCCTAGTAACTGTTGTTGTATGTAAACTCTACCAAGTGCAGGTGATCCTCCTATGATCCTCCAAAATCTAAAATACAAGTCCGCAGCATGTCCTCGAGAGTCTGAATAGTCCTTTCCGACTGTCCGTCCGTCTGAGGATGGTATGCAGTACTGAATTTGAGCCGAGTGCCCAAACTAGTCTGTAAACTCCATCAAAAATGGAAAGTAAAGCGACTATCTCGATCCGAGACAATGCTCACCGGAACTCCATGTATCCTGACAATCTGTCGCATATACAACTCCGCTAGCTTCTCCGTAGACGTCCCCGCTTTGAATGGCAAAAAGTGGGCCGATTTGGTCAACCTGTCCACGATGACCCAAATCGCGTCTTTTTCTCCTGATGAACACGGCAATCCCGAAACAAAATCCATCGTGATGTGCTCCCACTTCCACTCCGGAATGGGCAATGGCTGCAACAGTCCTCCTGGCCTCTGTCTATCTGCCTTAACCTGCTGACAGACTAGGCACCTGGCTACGAAGCGTGCTACTTCCCGCTTCATCCCATACCACCATACATGCTCCTTCAAGTCTCTATACATCTTATTGGCACCTGGATGCATAGTGTACTGTAACACCCAGTTTTCTAGATAAGGATAATTTTGAAATTTTGTAATTATAATTAGTATTTATTGATATTTTTTCATATTATAATTTTTGGTGATTTTTAGTCATTTTTAATCTATTTAAAATCATGACTTGTGATTAGAGTGTTTCATCTACCACATTTCTAGTTTGAGGGTATTTTTGTCATTTTTAACGTTATTTGAATTTATTATAATTTATTTGAATTTATGGGAATTTTTAGGATTTATTTTAGAATTATTTGAATGATGGTTGACTAGGTTGACTTTGACTAGCTTTGATTTTGTAGACTAACCTAGAAGCTAACCCTAGTTGAGTTTGGACATGGTTAGGTCAAGTAACCCTAGTTAGACTAGAATTAACCTAAGGTTAGTCATTAAACTCAAAATAGAATAGAAAGGCTTTAAGTCATAAGCCATGACTTATGGTTTTGAACCATTGATTAATGATTGAGCCCAAGCCCAACCCATTAGCTAAACCTAACCCTAGCCCAATCCAGCCATGGCCGGCCAAATAGGCCCGTACCTATTTAATGCTCCTAGAAATTAGGGCTAGCCTTCCTTGGAATTATTTGCAAGTTTTAGAAAGAGGTAAGTCTCCAACTTCATAAATTCTTAGAAAATCCAAATTAACTCCTTTTTTCCTCAAACAAATTGCAATAGGTTTTAATTTAGGTTTTCTTGCTGTTGGTATATTTTAATCTCAGCTTGGGAGCAATTTGGGGAAGTTTGGCTATCAAGAGGAACACCCTTCTTTGGAGCTTTTTGAGGAGTTGTGATACTATTAGGTAAATCCATAAAACTGAATGTTTGATACTGATTTTATTGCGTAATAACCTAGATCTAAGGGTCCCTTAGCTAACCCTAGATTTCTGTAGGATTTCGTGTCCTATTCGTTTCCTATTTGGACTCGTATCAGCCATGGGTTTTGGGTGTTTGATGAAATGCCCCAATGGGCATTTTGATTTGGTTTTGGAAAAGCATTTGAATAGAAAAATGTTGTTTTGATGTGGCTTGCATGATTCTAGTGCCCTGAGTTTGTTTTGGTGTCGTATCATGTCAGTTTGGACACGTGCACACGTGGGTACACGCGCGCGCGTGAGCTGTGTGCGTGTCCTGCTTCTCGGGGTGGATTCCTTACTGGACACAGCACGAGGACACGTGAGATTTTGATGACACATTGGGGAAGTGTCTGACACGACACTCCCCAAGTGGCACGAACCCTCGTGTCGTGTCGAGGGAACACGAGACATCGCACTAATTGTGCACTGACTGTTCAGTCGTTTGAATCGGGTTCTGATACATTGTCTAGGACACGTCTGTACGACTCGATACGGGGATTCAGGATATTGGACACGTAGCTGGAACCTAGGCGAACCTAGGGACACGACTACGAGACACTTGGACACTTGTGTCGTGTCCTAGACCTTGGTGTACTTGTGCACGAGGCAGTGCACTGCTGTGCAGTGTCCTGTACACTGGATTGGTTTTACTCGTGTGGACATATCGTGTCTCGATGTGGTAGACACGAGACACTCCCTATGACACGTGCATACCCTATATGATAATTACCAACCAATGAATTGCATGATTAACATGTTTTGAATTACATTTTCAAATTTCCCCTAAATTTCTGACACATGAACATTTCCTATTTTTTTCCAGTTTTTGATAATTGATTTAGGCAGCTATTTAAACCTATTTAAATGATATTAATTGTTGGTTTTATAACCTAAAATGGTTCTCCGACATGTTTTCTATCTATGGGTCGAGTTTGGGTGTTTTTTATTGAATATTGAGTTTGGAATGGGGCTTTGAAGTTTGAATAAAAAAACTGAACTGTTATGATAATGAAATGGGTTCCTTTCCTTCTCCTCACTGAACTATAACTGTCACACATTTCTTTCACTCACTGTCTATTCCTATTACACATACACACTGATTTGCTATTCTGGAATGCAGACACAAACTATCACACAGCAGCACACACACCACACTCTACTCTAATTCACACACACACACACACTCTTAAACTGTGAGCACAGTACACACACAAGTCACATTGACTCCTCTCACACACACACATCACTCATTGTCTTCATGACAGTACACTCCCACTCATCTTGCCTAGTATCACACACATATGCACACTCTCCCACTTTACACAAATCACTACACTCATAGCTAGCACACACACATTGCCCTTTCCCTCTCTATCCTTCTATATATAGTTAATGATAAATATATGCTAGTTCTATATCTATATAATATATATATACATCTATATAATGTATGGTGTAATGGTATAACCTATATGTAATGTATGTAAAATATGCATATGTATATATGTATTATTGAATGCCTAATGTAATATATCTAAATATATATGTATATTGATAAATAAGTTAGACATGTTGAATGTATGCTAGTAATATAGCATATAACTATATTGTGATATAGTTGGGATAGGCTTGGTTCAGGCTTGCATAGCCTTGTAGTGGTGTGTACTAGCTAGTATAGGCTTGTTGACCTAGTTTAGACTCGTTGGACCTAGTTTAACCATAGTTGACCTAGTTTGACTTCTAGGGTTGACCAGAGTTGACCAAGAGTTGACTTTGGCCTAGATTGACCTAGATTCATTTAGAATGCATTGAATTGCATCTTGTTATCATATTAGACTTATTGTGACTTGTGCAGTTCTGATTAAGAGCCAGATACCTCTTCTCGGACAGTACATTTCATCCGGACACTCAGATACCAGGCGAGTACATTCTCTGATCATTTTATATCATGCTTAGAATTATTTTCCTGCTTTAAATTACTTTACTTGTTACTATCACGTTGGCCATACAGATTAGTACTATATGGATCCTTTCTTGAGATGTTATCCCTTCAGGGAGCATCGGGTACTTCATGTTCTGTGCGTTTCACTTACATGGCGTATCACTATGCTTTATTGGTTCATTGAATCAATTGTGACATGTACTCTCATGATCACAGAGTCTTCCATGAATCCTCTTATTTATTGGGCTTCCTAGAATCCCTATTTATGGGACTACCATATACCACCCTTCGGAGGCCATTGCATGGAATCATAACATAACATGGCTGGATCCTTGTGTATTTATTGGGGGTACGAAGGAGTAGAAGTAGACATGTGAATAATATCCAAGTAGTGTAGCATCAGAATCATTCCATTGTGTAGCATCAGAATCATCTTATGCCATTTACATGTCTATATTGTACTCTGACTCACTAGCCACTGTTAGTTCTCTATGTATAGTAGATATTTCTATTACAGTTCTCTCTTTCTGTTTACATACTGTATTTCTTTCAGTAACTGTATCTTACTATACTACATGATTATATTTTTTAACCTGCTATGAACTGTTGAGATGTATTATGCTCGCTCCTGTCCTGACTGGACCTGTTGAAAATATTACAGAGGATGAGGAGGAGGCCTATGTGGATACGTTCTACGGGGCAACCCTAGACGACACTTGTGAGTTGGACTCTGAGGAGGACCCAGCTCCAGCTGACGACTTTACCCTACTGCCTAGACTAGCTTAATTAGGCCTTATCTTACTTATGTTGTCTTGAGACTAGTAGTTAGACTTTATTTTCTGTCTTGAGATCTGGGTTGTATATATTCTTTCATATTCAGTGGATGAGACATGTATTTCTGGATATTTGCTGAGATATTTTCTTAGACTTTCTGATCACCTGTATTTCCTTGAGTTCCATATCATATCATGCTTCTTTTTCCTTAGTTGTGATTGAGTTTACTTCTGCTATGTCACCCCCATTCGGGGAGTATAAACTGCTTAGAATTATATTGTTAGATGTTGTGACCTAGGACAGCGTTCTACCGCCGACACTGCGGCGTAGGCTGGACGTACCCACGTCTCGTGCCCTTACTCTAGGGTGCGGGTCACGACACGTACTGAGAGCGATGGGCCTCCTGCATAACCTGCACCCGAAGCTCTCCGCTAGGCACACACAGTCTGGAACCGTGCCTCAATGTGCCATCCTCCGCAATGATGAACTCTGCATCCGCCAATCCTGCTCGAACCTGCTCTCGGATACACCTTAGAGTAACATCGTCAAACTAAGCTGACTTGATCCTCTCCATCAAGTCTGACTGAATTTACAGGCCCCACATCTGCATCTGAACTCCTGGCATGATCACCTCAATCCCCAAACTCTCCAAATCTGCTAATAGATGATGATCCATCGTCAAGCACATA
Organism: Iris pallida; assembly: GCA_029216955.1. Lineage (NCBI taxonomy): Eukaryota > Viridiplantae > Streptophyta > Magnoliopsida > Asparagales > Iridaceae > Iris > Iris pallida. The sequence continues at coordinate 24,312,403 of JANAVB010010198.1, forward strand.
GCTACCGGGTACCTACTCAAGGCATCGGCAATCACGTTGGCCTTTCCTGGATGGTACTGCAATGAAATATCGAAGTCCTTCATCAACTCCAACCATCTGTGCTGCATCATGTTGAGCTCTTTCTGTGTAAACACAAACTTCAAGCTATTGTGGTCTGTGAAGATCTCCACACGCTCTCCGTATAGATAGTGCTTCCACAGCTTCAGAGCAAAGATAACTGCCACCAACTCCAAATCATGGGTAGGGTAGTTCTTCTCATGCGGATACAACTGCCTGGATGCATAGGCAATCACCTTCCCATGCTGCTGCAAGATACAACCCAAACCCTTCCCTGAGGCGTTACTGTAGATAGTGAACCCGCCTGATCTTGATGGCAACGTCAAAATCGGGGTTGTCGTCAGTCGCTTCTTCAGTTCATCAAAAGCAACCTGACACTCCTCTGACCAGACAAACTCTGCGTCCTTCCGGGTCAGCCTAGTCAATGGCTCTGCAATCCGGAAGAAATCCTGAACAAACCTCCTGTAGTATCCTGCCAATCCCAGAAAGCTCCTGATCTCTACGACCGAACTCGGTACTTTCCATGCCTCAACTGCTCTGATCTTCTTCGGGTCGACTGAGATCCCATCTCCGGTCACCACATGACCTAAGAAATCAACTCGATCCAAGAAGAACTCACACTTCAAGAGCTTACCGTAAAGCTGCTCCTTCCTGAGAGTCTCCAGAACCACGCTCAAATGCTCCTCATGCTCCTCTGGGTATACGAATATACCAAAATTTCATCGATGAACACCACCATGAACTCGTCCAAGTACTGGTGGAATACCTTGTTCATCAAGTTCATGAACACCGCCGGGGCGTTAGTTAACCCAAACGACATCACCATGAACTCGAACTGGCCATACCGAGTCCTGAAAGCTATCTTCAAAATATCCTCCTTCTTTACCTTCACCTGATGATACCCTGACCTCAGATCAATCTAGGAAAATACCTTCGCTCTGCTCAGCTGATCGAACAGGTCATCGATCATCGGCAACGGGTACTTGTTCTTGATCGTGAGGCTATTGAGTGCCCGGTAGTCGATACACATCCGTATCGACACATCCTTCTTCGGTACAAAGAGTACTAGCGCACCCCATGGTGAAGAACTCGATCGGATGAAGCCCTTGTCCTGCAACTCATCTACTTGCTTCTTCAGCTCCACTAGCTCACTGTTTTTCACTCTATAGACATAATCAGATATCGGCTCTGCGCCGGGTACCAAGTCTATAGAGAACTCCACATCCCTGTTTAGAGGCAACCCTGGCAACTCCTCCGAAAACACATCCATAAACTCAGCTATCAGTGGATGTGGCACGCCCTGCTCCTCTGCTGAAGCTCCGCAGAAAACTCCGCTGCTCTGCTCTAACTCCCTCCTGGTGAACACGAACTCTGGCTCTCCTGGCATGTTGAAAAGAACTCTACCCCTGCGGCAATCTATACTAGCATGGTGCCTGCTCAACCAATCCATACCGAGTACAACATCATAGTTCGGTAGTGGCATCACGAGCAGACTCACATCCAGTTCTCGGCCTCCTAAAACTACTCTTCGATCCTTACAAACATCACTGACGAGGATAATACCGTACCCAGTCGTGACCTTGCAAGTCCTAGCAAAGGTTCAGAGGAAAGCTGGTGTCTAATAGCAAAAGATACAGACACGAAGCTATGGGAAGCACCCGAATCAAATAATACGAATGCGGGAAAAGAGTCGATAAGAACAGAACCTGCTATCATATCGCCTACTGCCTCGGCATCCTCAGCTGTCATGGCGAAAGCTCGCCCCTGCTGTCCCCCTCTAGTCTGCTGCTGGTGCTGAACAAACTTCTGCTGCTGAGTCGGTAAGGGTCCCTTCTGCTGTTCCACCGGTGCTTTGGTCCCTTCTTCCTGTCCTCTACGCCTGAAAGCCTCAGAATAGTCCCTCAACTAACGCTCTGATGAACCACAGAGTAGGCACTTGTCTAGCCTCTTCCTGCACTTACTCCACCTGTGCCCTGGCTTCTTACAGAAGTCACAAGTAGTGGCCTGCTGCTGTCTCGGTGCCTGCTGACCCTGTCTCTGCTGTGCCTACTGGAATGGCCTCTGCTGCTGGAAAGACCTCTGCTGATGTTGTTGCTAAAAGTGGGGCTTCTTGGCCGGTCCTCCACTGCTGTCAGCTGCATGGGAATCACGGTCGCTTTTCTGTTTTAGCTCCAAATCATCCACTGCTGCTATGGCTCCCATCAGAATCTCCTCAAATGTATCATTCCTGTTGCTCTTGGTTAAGGACTTGACTTTCTTAACCAAACCCTTTCTGAATCTCCTAGCCTTCGCTGTCTCGCTAAGGCCCGACACAAATCTGCCCAGGCGGCAGAACGCCCCGGCGTACTCCTCTACAGTCTGGTTCCCCTGAACCAGGTTCTCAAACTGCGTCTCCAACGCGCCAAGTGCAGTATCAGGGAAGAACTTCTCCTTGAAAAGCTTCTTAAAAGCCTCCCAAGTTTTCTCTATAGTACCAACCCTGGGGTCGGTCTAGTACCTAGTGCGGGCAAGATCCTGCATCATACTGCCTGCTGCTTCCACCTGGAGTCTAGCCGGTATCTCCGCGAGATAAAAAATCTCCTCTATGTGCTCGATCCAGTCTTTCGCGTAAAGGATACCCTTCGTACCCTTGAAGTCATGCGGCCTCATCTTCTGGAACTCCTGAATACCTGGAATCCTCGACTGGTATGGCTGAATCTGCCCTTCCTGAGGTTGGGCAGTCACCCTCTCCATGCTACCATCGCTAACTGGTGGGCATTATAAATGCCCTGCCTCATGTCCTCTGACTGACGTCGCTGCGTCTCCATCATCTGCTGAATAAAAGCGAAATACTGCACCGCATCAATCGTCCCCTGGGGCGGTGGTGGTAGCATCCCCTGCACTCCTAGGGTAGTCCTCGGAGCTGGTGGAGGAGCACCCCCAAAAGTAGCAAATGGGCCCACCTGAGATGGAACAAGCGGCACTGTGGTCCCTGGGGCCTGCTGGGTCAGACGAGAAGTAGCCGACCTCTCAGTGGTATCCCTGTGACCAGAGCGCTGCGATCGTGTCTCCACCATCCTAAAGACAGATCAAACAAGGAATCAATTGCTGAAAAAGAACAAATTTATCAAAGAAGGAAATTGTTTTCAAAAGGAGACAATTAACATCAAGAATTGATAAGAGTTTTTCCTAATGTGATTGAGTACCTTAACTTATCCTATATCCTACTGCAGCAGGCTGTAATGATACTCTAGTTCGAGTACCACTACGAATCACACTAGTTGTGATTGGACCTGCTTGGGCTACCACTAAAAATGTGTTACGACCCACACCCAGTGAAAGGGCACGATAAGTAACGAACGCCCAGCCTACGCCGCAGTGTCGACGGTAGAACGCTATTCCGAGTCACAATATCTAACACAGTCTAGAATAGGCTCCGAATGGAGAGTAATAATAAGTAACTCAATCATAATACTAAGATAGAATAGAAGAAAGAATCTCAAGAGAGTCACAGATAAAAGTCTAGGTGTAAACCACCAGAATAAATCTCAAGTACAAAAGTACAATTCATAAAGTCTCAAACAGAAAATACAAATAAAGTACTAAGTCTCAACTAGACTATAGGCAAGTCCTCAGTGACTGTGGGATCCTCTTGAGGGTCCACGTCGCCAGTGTCATCTAAGCCAATGCCATAATAGGTAGGACAATACTTCTTATCAATACCTGTAAAATTTTCAACATGCCCAGTCAGGACGGAACGAGCACATATATATCTCTCACAACAGTTCATAGCAGGAATGGACATATAAAGCAAGCTATAGATAACTATAGATGAATCGCTGTAAAGGAAATCAACAAGAGAGAGAGACTATAAAATGAGATATAATATGACAATAGAGAAATATAACCTTCTACGTGAATCAGAGCATGAATTGGATATGTAAACGGTCTGGGTTGCACATGGATACAGCTATGGAGTGCACATAGATACCTACTGAGGATAATGATCACATAACCAACTACACTCTCCCTGCTTCCAATCAATACACAAGGATCAATACATGTTATGTTATTGCACATGGATATCAACTACTATATACATGGAGCTCATATGGTCATGAGTGTACATGAAAAACATACGAGTGCACATGGATAAATATGAATACATGGAGTACATGATGGCCATGATAAAGTACATGAATATGACATACTCGATGTATCCGAGAGGATAACATCGCATGGAAAAGATCCAGAGGGTACTAATCCGTGTAAATATCGTATCAGTATCAAGTATACTAGTCTATAACAAAAGAACATATCCAAAGAAGTATGAAAAGATCAGAGAATGTACTTTCCTGGCAAATTGAACTGCTGATGATGAGGTGTAACTAAACTGGGAAAATGCAACCCTATTTAAAATACACACATGTCACAACCAAGTCCACAATATCAAAAGAAATAGCTACAATGCAAGACTACATGCTTCTAGGTCTATTTTGGTCAAAGTCAACCTTCGGTCAACTCTGGTCAAACCAGGTCAATGCTGGTCAAACCTGGGTCAACTGGTCCGTCTACTAATTTCTAGGTCATACACAAAATTCTAGTCATTTGGAATTCGTTTGAGTTGAATTGGATCAAGTTTGACCCAAAGTTGACTTTTGTCAATTTGGTCAACTTGTCTGTCAATTATACTAAACTAAGCTCGAAATGATAAACCAAATCAGTCTTAGGGCTCGAAATTAGACTAAACTAAGCTCGAAATGATAAATCAAATCTGTCTTAGGGCTCCTATAGTCTTAGGGCTCCTATATATATATATACATATAGGTATATACACACATGTGTATATACAAACAAACAAAACCCAAATCTAACAAAAGTGGTGTGCGCGTGTGTATATACTGGTGCTTACTGAAAATAGTGTAAAACAGAGATTAATAACATTCAAACAAAATCATGGTATTACCCAAATTACTATACTATTATATACATCTATATAAAGTAAGAAAATATATATATACATATATATATATATATATATATATATATATATATATATATATATATATATATATATATATATATTCAAAAGCTCAAATGGAAAGATACGCAATGATGGGAGATACTTAAAAAGTCTAAATTCTGGAATAACTCCCTCTCGACCCATTCTCCACGTATATGTGTTAGGAATGGGTTTCAACGGGGTTATAAATATATATATATATATATATATATATATGCACATCGAGTCGTGGTGTACTGGTAACACCACCGTGCACTAGAGGTGAGGGCCGGGTTCGAGCCCTCTCTTCTACGGAGGTGGCTGGGTGGCGGTGGCCACGACCTCCGGGCCAAGGTCGGGTGGAGTCGTCCACCGGCTTTGGTTTATATATATATATATATATATATATATATATATATATATATATATATATATATATATATATATATATATATATATAAAATATATATATATGCATAAAGCTATATATAGAAAGCACATATACCCATAAATGATGGAAAATTGTGAAACAAAGACAAAAGTTGGTTCTCACATATTTGAAATATCATATACGTCCTGTAAACTCAGAATTTAGAAGCTAAAACGTTGGAAATCAAAATATCGCATATCAACTAAAAATTGAAATTAAAAAAATGATCCAATTTCACCGAATGACCCAAAATCCAAAATACACCAAACGAACCTGCGAAACTTGGCATACACGTTGGCCTCGACCCACGTGATGTGTTTGTATACTCTCGGGTTCGAAAACGTGTCTGTGTTGTGTCCACAGAACGCGTATCGGAATTTCCCGTTACCGCGTGGTATGCGTGCGTTCTCGCTCGTTTGAGCGCCGCACACGCAACAAAACGCCACGTGCTTGTGCACATAGCTGGGGGGCGTCCTGGGGTAGGTCTAGGAAACAACAATACGGCAACACGCTACCCGAAATAGCGCACATAGACCCACGCACCCGGGCGGCCTGCTGCGCCCTCGCGCCCTCGTGCACGTGGTGTCGGCCTCGCTGCTCCCTTGTCGGGCCACGTCGCGACTTGGGATTCGTCCTATGGGTCATCTAGGTCTAGGTCAACATGTTTTGGGTTCTGGGAAGGAATGAATGCACAGTGGCTGAGCGGTGCACGCACGATATCTCCGCCCTCGCTTAACGAACAGTCGTGAAATTTTACGAGCATGAGGGAAGAGGTTGCCTCCACGTGCTCACAAATTTTCACACAAAAATATGCTCTGTGCATCGCGCAATCACACGCGGACAGCAGGGCACGCACGGCCTCGTGTACGGGATCCGTGCACGTACGTCCGTTGCCCGAAATGCCGCTGAAACGATGTCAAACCCAGAACCGTCTTCACAAAAGTTTATTAAAATCATATTATCTAAACATCCATGAAGACAGAAATGAAAAACAACAACTTTCTATCCTAAGCGTCATTTCGTCAAACACGTGTCGTAAGGGACCGACACGGGCTCGATACCTCCATCAAACGGAGTCGAAATCCCACAAAATTTAGTGGGCAAGGCTAGGGCACCTATATGGATGCAAAAATAAAGAAAGAACCAGATTTGCAATGGTAGATTAGGGTTTACCAATTGAGTGTCAAAACTCAATGATCGGGGCTCCTCGGTTGTCGTGTCGGCCGATTTCCCTCCAGTAAAAATGTCCGTCTCCACTCCAGAAATGCTCCAGCAGATCCTTCTCTCCTCGACGAGCGTAACAGAGTTCTTTTGGGAAGAAACGGACTCCGGATGAAGAAAAAAGGTGTTTTAGAGAGATGGATCTTAGGGTTTCTTCGTGG
>JANAVB010010198.1:24324252-24371752 GCA_029216955.1 Iris pallida
TCAATAGTCAAGCAATATTATACTATAATTTAAGAATTTTAATGAATCCTAGACAGCACGATCATTCGTCACCGCGGAATAGGAAGGGACGAGAATCAATGGTACAAGAAGACAAGGAAGAATAATCGAGAACGAATACGAAGTTTCAAAGACGGTAGAGAAATTTCTAAGAGAATTTTCAAGACAGAGTCTCGTATCAGTACAGTTACATAACCGATACGATATGCTCTGACCTGCATTGGCCACCATAAAAACTTGTCACGACTCGCACCCAGTTTTCGGATGCGAGCTCGTGAGCAAGCCAACTACGTATCGAGCGGACTCCAGCCCGACTCGAGTATGTATAAGCTATCCAGGGCAGGGTATCATGTCTAATCTAAACTATATCTCAATCCACATGATTCATATAAACAAGAATAAACAATTATGGGTCATGGTCTGCAGCCCATTAGCATATTGTTCGATTAGACTCCAAGAATGATATGAGTCTATAAATAAGCAGAGTATATCATGGTATAGAATATAAAGCACGAGAGGATAATAAAGAAATATCACAAGCAAATACCTATATCATACATCGCAATCCTCTACCATCCCGCTCTGCTAACTAACTCCATGCAGTCACTAAACCTGAAGAGATCATCAGGTCCTCACAGGAATAGCAAGATACATAAAACATGCCTATCTAACAGTTTAATCATGCAATAATATAACCAGGGTATAAACAGGAACTAGACAGAAAACTGACATGTGGCTACTGACAAGTAACTATGAACATGGAATCAAGTATACATAAATGAACTGCTGGAAGATCAATATAATACCAACCCTCACCCCGAATGTGGACTCGCGTTTCAGTTTCAAGACAAGTAACCCTCGCCCCGTATGTGGACTCGCAGGTGCAAAGGACAACCCTCGCCCCGTGTGTGGACTCGCAGGTTGTAGAAAAGACAAAGGAATAGCAGTTCACTCACACATACTTGCAGACACGACTCAGTCAAGATACAGGTAAAGACATGGTACAACTCGGTCATGACATAGGTAAGGACAACTCTAGCATGATCCATGATGTAAACAAGCCTGGTATAACTACACTATCATGTCATGAAGTACTGATGTACAAGCAAGACAAAAAACTGGTAAACACGGTATCATATAAATCTATAACAACTAAAGTAACTAAAGATAACATACTACAACAAGTGTACTATAAGCATAAAAATAAACTGTAGAGGGAGGCAAGGTATACTTGTCTGGAGGTTGCACGCAGATCAAACAAATACATAGTCAACTGGTAAGCCATACAATCCAAGTTATCACAACTGTCTCCGAAAGCTAAAACAAACATTGCCAACATTCTCAGAATAGTCAATTTAGCTAGGATTGCCTGTCCTTAAGTCCAATTCTGGATATAAGGGCAAAACGGTAATTTTGGGCAAAAATGGGGTCCGTCGTTGGACCCGCTTTACACCGAAAAATGTACAAGAGTCAATTGTCTCTAATGTCGTCAATCTATATGTCTACAGATTTATTTTTCTATACGAACCCAACCGTATGTCCAAAGCTGGATTTCGGCGGGCCGTGCACAAAATCATCCGTTGAGTCGGACCGTGGGGCCCGCAAAACGGCGATCTGCTCAACTGTCTCAAAATTGGACCAGACATGGCATACAGGACCAAAAAAATGATACGGTCCCATTGGCGCAAGTTTCATCTCGATTTGATAAACGTGTACGAAGTATTGGAAAACTTGAACAGAGGCCGATAGAGTGAATTTCGACGGATACGCATCAAATTCGTCGCGCATACGCCACCAATTTAAATTCCGTCAAAGCCCACATGACCAAGAAGCCGTTGCGCACCTTTCGATGCTTTCGGTTCGTGACCATGTCGCCCGGATTGGCGGGACATACGTCGTATCGAAGGTTTTCTAAATTTTAGAAATCAGTTTTTATGTGGTTTTTCTGGATCTTCAAACAAAAATTACTTATTGTACAGAATGCTAGAAATAGTTCCAATTATAGGGTTTTAATCCTCTACATGTTTTCTAAAAGTCCCTTTAAATGTTTTTCCTAAACTGTGGTTGTATTGGCAAATATCTGCCTTCTAGAATGGTGGTTTGGACTGGTTTCGTGTCCTATTTCGATAGGTTTTTAGGCAACTTTGGGTTCGACTTATGAAGCGTGTAGTGCAAAGTGAATCGAGGTAAATGAATCGAAACGAAGGTGGTTAGGTTGTAGTTGTACCTGAACAATCGAAACACAATCGGTGGAGAAATGAGGAAGATACGGCGTCCCAAGCATTGCCGCGGCTCCAGCCATTGCTGCTGTGCGCTCTTCTGTCCCCGCGTGCGTGCGCTGTCTCCGGCGCGTCGTGGCCGCCCGCGGCAACGCTATAGGCTGGAGGAGGTCGTCAGGAACAGTGGTGTCGGCGCGGGTTCATGAGAGCAAGGTTAGGGTTGCGTTGCTCTCAATCTCTCTCTCTTTGTCTATCATATATATGGAGATCGGGTTTGGGGGAGATGGGATCAGCTGGGCTCGGCCTGGGCTCTTTGCTGGACTGGAAAGTATGGGTCTGGGCTCATGCTTGCTGGTTTGGGGTGATAGGGTGGGGGCCGGTTTGGCTGTGTGGGGAAGCAGCTAGGATACTGGGTTGGGCTCGGCCTGCGGGCTGGGCTAAGTTGGCTGGGGCTGCTACTGCTTCTCTTATTCCTTTGTTTCATCTTTTTCTTTTTCTATTTCTTACTATATATATATACACACACACACACACACACACACACACACACATATATATATATATATATATATATATATATATATATATATATATATATATATATATATATATATATATATATTTATATATACGTACACATACACACGTACATATAATATATTTTATATATACATACACATACACTTATGTATATATTTATATATACTTATACGTACACACATATATTATATATATATACTTAAATATACATACATATATATACATACACACATATACATATTCACATATATAATCTATACACACACACACACACACACACACACACACACACACACACACATATATATATATATATATATATATATATATATATATATATATATATATATATATATATATATATATATATATATTATTTATGTAATAAATGATTTAATAAATATAATTCGTTAACAATTAATAACAACAAAGTATAGTATTAATGATAATAAAAATCCCAATAACAATTAAATTGCCCAAAAGTCATTTCTGATGGTACAACATAGACACTACTTATCTGGCTCCAGAAGTTCATACAAATTTTGTAAAACCCTATTTATTAATAATAATACCTATAATCTACCTATAACAATTATTCTTAGAAAATAATTGCCAATTCCAAAAATATAAACAAAAATACTTGCACTTACCAAACATGTCTACAAGGCCATACTTGGTCCCACTACTTGACTACCTGGGCCTGGATTTGGTTCGGCCCTTTACGGACTAACTTGGTTCAACCGGGTTCCTGCAAAGTCTATAAATCTAATAATAATTAATTAAACTTATTTATAATGGTCATGCTATAACTTGGCCTGGTTTTCCTAGTTAGGATACTCCTATGGCTCGGTATTCCCCTATCATGGCTAAACACTAGTCAAAGCATGCCACTGCACTATTCGTGCCATGATTCCTAATCGTCTGGTACTTCAAAATACAACCATGGCTAAAATCATCTACCATAATAATTAACTAAATAATCATTTATAAAATTCTAAAATCACTATTTAAATCAAATAAATAATAAAAATATTTAAAAAAATTCTCCGGGAAGGGAAGCTACAGAAGTTTTTGCTAAAAGGGTTCAAAATGAAAACGGCTTCAGGATTACTCGAATCCGAAGTGATCATGGCAGCGAATTCGAAAACTCCAATTTGAAAAAGTTTTGTGACTCAAATGGTTTTAATCATGAATTTTTATATCCTAGAACTCCCCAAAAAAATGGTATTGTGGAGCAAAAGAATAGAACTCTTGGCAATATGGCTAGAGTCATGCTGAATTAATTTTCACTTTCGAAATATTTTTGGGCAGAAGTTATAAGTACAACATGCTGAATCGATTCGACCTATTTTGAAGAAAACTTCCTATGAACTTTGGTTTGGTAGAACACCAACTATTTTTCTTTTTTCAAGTGTTCGGTTGTCACTGCTTTATCCTGAATACCAAAGACAACTTAGGCAAGTTTGATGTCAAAGCTGACGAAGGTATTTTTCTTGGTTATGCCAAAGCTGTTCGGTTGTCACTGCTTTATCATGAATACCAAAGACAACTTAGGCAAGTTTGATGCCAAATCTGATGAAGGTATTTTTGTTGGTTATGCTGCCAAGAGTAAAGGATATTGAGTGTTCAACAAGCGCTTTATTATTGTTAAAGAATCTGCTAATATAACCATTGATGAGAATAATAGTACAACTGTTATTGCCGATGATGACGATGACATAACCATCAAATCATCAACTTCTACACATGTAGATACAACACCTGGAACCAGTTCTCTGGAAGGCTTACCAAAGATGTTTCGTTTCACACCATTATATCCAGAAAACTTGGTAATAGGTGAGGTATCAAAAGGAGTAAGTACTCGATCATCTGTTAGAGAATCTATTTCTAGCACTGCATTTATTTCACAAATAGAACCCAAAAACATTTTAGAAGCTTTCTCTGATGAATTTTGGATATCTGCAATGCAAGAAGAACTTAACAAATTTGAAAGAAATCAGGTTTAGGAACTTATTCCTAAACCTGCTGATCATTTGATTATTGGTACTAAATGGGTCTTTCGTAACAAAGTTAATGAGGATGGTTTAGTCATACGTAACAAAGCATGTCTCGTAGCTCAAGGATACAACCAAAAGGAAGGTATCGACTACGATGAGACATATGCTCCTTTTGTATGACTTGAATCAATCCGCATGTTTTGTGCCTTTACAAACTCCTAAAATTTCAAACTTTTTCAAATGGATGTCAAAAGTGCTTTTTTTAACAGTTTTATTAAAGAAGAAGTGTTTCTAAAATAACCACCTGGTTTTGAAAATCATAAATTTCCTGATCATGTTTTCAAACTTATGAAAGCTCTCTATAGCCTCAAACAAGTCCCTCGTGCTTGGTATGAACGCCTTAGCACTTTTTTACTTGACAAAGGCTTTTCAAAAGGGACAATTGACACGACTCTGTTTATAAAATCTATTGATGACACCATTCTTTTAGTACAAATTTATGAGAATGACATCATTTTTGGGTCTACTAATGAGGTTTTAAGCCAAGAATTTGCCAATTATTTACAGAATGAGTTCGAGATGAGTATGATGGGGGAGCTTAACTACTACCTTGGATTGCAAGTCAAACAAAACTCTCAAGGAGTCTTTATCAGCCAATCAAAGTATACAAAGGACATGCTGAAGAAGTTTGATCTTGACAACATCAAACCAATCAGTACTCCAATGGCTACAATAACTAAATTAGAACCTGATGAAAGCGACAAACCAGTCGATCAACGTAAGTATCGAGGTATGATTGGTAGTCTACTCTATTTAACTGCTAGTCCTGATGTGATGTTAAGTGTTTGCTTATGTGCTTGTTATCAAGACAACCATAAGGAATCACACATGACCGCAGTTAAGCGTATCTTTCGATACCTTAAAGGTACTATTACGGTGGGCTTGTGATATTCCAAAACCACATCCTTTTACTTGATCGGATATTTCGATACCGATTTTGCTGGATGCAAAGTCGACCATAAGAATAGCAGTGTACGTGTCATTTATTAGTCAAGGCTTTAGTCTCTTGGTTTAGCAAGAAGCAAAATTTTGTCGTACTATCTACAAGTGAAGCTGAATACATAGCTACAAGACGTTATTGTGCTTAGATTTTGTAGATGAAGCAAACCCTTAAAGACTATAATTTATCTTTTAAGCACATACCTATATTCTGTGATAACACTAGTGCGATTAACCTGACCAAGAACCGAGTATGTCACTCACGTACTAAGCAAATAGAGATACGACACTATTTTTTTAAAGATCATCAATTGTAAGGCACTATTAATCAAGAGTTTATTGACACTGATCATCAGCTAGCTGACTTTTTTACTGAACCACTTGCCGAAGAGCGTTTCAACTTTTTTCGTCGAGAATTAGGAATCTTGGATGAAAATGTCATACAATAAGTCATACCTGGGCCAATACTTGTACAATCAAGTTCGTATTTGTTGCATTATTTTGGGTACAAGCCGAAAGGGTCCTTCTGACAAAAATGTGTAAAAGCCTAAGCGACATGGTGTAATAGTCTTCGGACTACCGTTAGCTGGGATCAGGCCCCTACAGCTAACCTTAGATGATGCACATATTTGAACAACGATTCACAAAGTTTTTTGTATGATTTATTTATTTTGTGGCTTATAAAATCCATTATTGTTAAATCAAGACCATCTTTTATCTATCTTGTCAACATTTTTTAACTTGTTGGAGATCTGGAACCACCCTCACAGAACTCGGGCCCAACTCTGCCTCTGGCAGAACTCAGACCGAACTTTGTGTAGTGAGTTCCATAACATGCAACCATTCCTGGCCATCCAATCTGTTTAATCAAGGGCCCACGTTTTGCTAGTGCAGCCAGCCCTACTTTTTAAAACCACGAATTTGCCTTCTCTCTCTTCATTGGCATCATCTTCCACCTCTCTCCAATCTTATTTTCTCCAAAACCCTAACCTTAGAAATTACTATTTTGGTGCTCTCTACTCTCCAAACTCAAGATTTAAAGGTTTTGGGTGATTCTCTTCCATCCTCATTTCTCATTTTTGAGGTATATCTCTAAGTTCTCCATCTCTACTTCTATTGTAATTCTTCATCTATATTACATTAGCTTTTATCATGGCCGCTAGACTTTTTCATAAAGGGAAGAGGACTAGGACTGAAGGAGCTTTATCATCCAATCCTCCTTCTTCTCCTCCAAATCCCATTCACCCATTGTTTAATCCTCCTCCTCCTCCTCCCAATGCCAACACTTATAATGAGCATATTTTCGTTTTGTTAGAAGCCTCTAACGAGTGGTATTCTGATTTTTGCCCACGTCGTGTTGTGGCGGGGCATCCCATCAATTTTGTAATATTTTCTTAATTTGATCCTAACTTTAATTATCTATGTCTTGATGAACTTTAGTCTACATCTTCAGTTATTTATCTCAATGCTATTCAAATATTCTTTCGCAACATGAACCACGACGATCATAAAATCTATTCTCGGGTTGCCGGCATCACCATTGTGTTCGACGACTTTGACTTGGCTGAATATTTATAACTCCCTGACCCTAATTCTTGGGGGCACATTGTCGATGCTCGAGAATTCTAATTTTTTGGAGATATAATACTAGAAGGCTTTAAGGATATGATGTGTGCACCCAATACTCACCTTCGTAAACGTTATGCTAAGTATCTCAACCACCACTTCTATGAACTTCATCGCATCATTTTCTCTTCCATCCAGCCCTAAGCTAGATCTAATGAAGAAGTCACTTACCATGAGATTATGGTACTATATTATCTATACTTCACCATCCCTTTTAATTTTTTACGCACGATGATGGACTGGATGATTCGTGCAAGGAAGAAGCTAAAGTTGCTTGTCTATGCTATGTATCTTCCTATGATCTTTGCTGCCTTCCCTATTACTTCAGACAAGTGTCAGTTTCTAGCAGCTCCTGCCTATCTATCTAAGGCTCGTAGGACTGTTCCTGCTCCTGTTGAGGAAGAGTCTTCTGACTCTGATGCCCCTCAGCTTGAGCCACCTGCCACCCTCGACTCCATCAGAGACATGTTGCACGACCGCTGTCGTTTGGAAGACGATCGCTATAGTCAGCTAGACTATTGGACCACTCTTCAGATGAGTGCCATCAGCAACACCCTGCATGACATCTAGTACAACATGGCTCGACATCCCACTATACCATTTCCTACGGGTCGGGACCCTTCTCGCAAAGGCTACCAGATTGATGACTCTTGGCCATATGGTATCTGGATCCTGTTGCTGCGTTTGTTGATCCTTGTCGCTCTGCCAACGAGCCATCCGATTCGGCCGGTCCATCCTGTTCTCATGCTCCATTATGGCTGTGGTCTCCTACCTGCTGCTGTTGCTAATTTTTTTTAGTTATGCTTTGTAGTTTGTCATTTCAGGATTTTAGTAATATTTCTACTATGCTTTTATTATATGTATGATTGTGAGTTTCTTTCTTTTGGTTTATCAAAACTGAGAGTTGTTTCTATTAAAATTTGGTTATGCTTAATGTTGTGTGATTGCTCTCATCACTTTGTCTAACTTTTATCTCTTTATGTAGGAGCCATATTATATTTTGCTAAGTGACAAAGAAGGAGAATTGTAGGAGCGTTGAGCACCTCTAGAGGGGGGTGAATAGAGTGAGTGCGAGTGCAACGAAAAATAATCACCAATTTAAAAATTAAAAGCAAATAACTATGGCAGTGAATAAGAGACAATAAATAAATATAGCAAGAGATAGAGAGATCAAACTCAGTGACACAACGATGTATACTGGTATCCCTCTAAGAGGACTAATCCAGTCTCGAGTACTCTTGCTCGATGTTAATCCACTAAGGCACAAGCTAATTGAGAGCTTGTAGTCTCTTACAACACCGTGCTTGGTGACAAGTGCACGACCGACTTCACAACACCGTGCTTGGCGACGAGCGCACGACCGGCTCCGAAAACAGAAATAGTTTCTGAATATTGAACAACCACTTTACAACTCTTGAGAACCAAAAGACTCTAGATCAAATAAATATTACTGGCTTTTGGCTAAAAGATGTATAGGTGAAATATGAAAGCTTTAAATCGAATGAAAACACTTATTGAAAAGAAGAGAAGATGAATTGATTAAGTGATTCGGAATAAGAAATTTTCTTCTATTTATAGGTGTTTTCGAGGACCAAACTCGGGTAGAATTCGGTCAGAGTTCTGATGCATAGATTTCGAAAACGAACGTTGCATGCGGATTTGGAGGCAACAAATATTTAAATTTAAACTGACCGACCTCGGTCAGAGTTGGGACCAAACTCGGATCGAACTCGGCTTGAGTTCAGTCTCAGTAAAAATATAAAATATTTGTCAAATTTTTTTGCACAAAGTGAATAATATTTTTTGTAATTAGACTTTGGATGGGTAGGCTGTATAGGAGAGTGGACTATGATTAACCTAAGCTAGTAGTGTCCAGTCGATCTTACAATTTATATCCTAGACTCAACAAAGATAAAATACATAATAAATTATTAAAAGACCCGGACTGATTCCAATGAGAATGTGCTTCAGAATGATGATTTGCATGCTTGCTGGTGTAGTAGTCTATTCTTTGATATTGATTTCACTAGACCTAAAATGATTGACAACAGTTCATATATTTTATTCATTGACTTAAGTAATTGTCGATTATCAAAATCGTGTGTGACCATGGAATGGGCCAACAATCTCCTCCATTTTGATAATTAACAAACTTAAGGCTATACAAAAATATATCTAAATAGAATAAAATAAAAATACCTGAAAAAGAATGAATGGTGGTGTTTTTTGATTTTATTTTTGGTATTTGCTATTTCTTTCCATTGTCAATGTTAAAAAATGTTTTTGGCTCCCCCATAATGTGTGAAGCCAACAATGTTCATCAAAAGACAAAGTAATGCTAGAGAGAGAACCACAAATAACAAAATTGCCACAAATAACAAGTGCATAGCAAAAATAACTAGAAGTGAAATACGAAAATGTCATACATAATGAAAGATACAACCATCACAAACTGCTAATAAATGTCTAACTGTAAATTTTAGATAAAAAGAAACTACAGAAGATCATCATATATCAAACTACATCCAAGAGAACCACTAACTAAAGTCCTCACCACATGGGCGTATCGTCACCTCCAAGAGCATCCGGTGGAAAGTATGCAGCAGTAGGATCGAAATAAGAAAATGTCGTCTCATCATCGAACATAGGTCCAGGGAAGCTTGGGTGATGAAGCATGGTGACTGGATGTGTGGGGTCATGAGAAAAACTACAGTGAATGTCAGCAATACTGTTTCACAACACCTGAGCCTGGGTGATATGGCGGAACTCAAAATCAAGATAGCCTTGATGTCGTTACGCTGAGTGGGCAGCGAAATCATCAAAGCACTGATAAAAATTGGGGCCAAAACCCGGAGCAGGGGCTGGAGCAGCAGCAGCAGGAGGAGCCTCATGGTCATCATCGCGAATATGTTCAGCACCAGGAGGCAAAGGAGGAGTAGGATATAACCTAGACCTGCTGAGTTGAATGGCAGTGGCCGAGTAAGGACAAGTTTGAAGATCAATTTCAATGTTCTTGAAAATGGAAGCCAAGTGCATAGGGTAGACAAGGTTGTGTCCCACATTTCTGCAGTTAAGCATCCATGCCATGACAGTCATTGGAACAGAAAAGAGAATACCAAAATGAATATGGTATATGGCTGATAACTCCATGAAGGTAATATCGTCAGAAGATCTCTTCTTTGGGAGAAGAACATAAAATATAAATCTATGAAGGTCATAGAAGTTTTGATTCAGATATTTGGAATATACCCTTCTAGGAACAGGTTTAAGGTGACACAATAATTCTTTGAAGGAATCAAGGGTGACACCTTCATGGAATTAGACATGGTGAATATCCACTAATGCCACACCTACATCAGGAACATGAAAATATTCACTAATGTCTGTGGCATTGAACTCTAGTTCCTGCCAAGCTACACAAGAATAAAAGTTGTTGTTATCTTTTACTTATAAATTGCAGTAAAACATACGAACAACATTATCATAAATATTCTCAGTAACTTTAAAAAATTACGAAAACCAAGATGGTTGAAATAGGGGTATGCTCAGAAAAGATAGTAAAGTTAACATGTGCCCCAGCACAAATTTTACGACACGAAAACGAATCGAACCAAAGATCAGAAAATTCCCTATAGAAAAAGAGTCCGGAGTCGTAGTCATCAGATCCAGTAGGACGGGCTGGACTGAAGATATTGGTTGGAACATAATCTGAGAAAGATGATCCTGCTTGAGGGGAATCAGTTTTTCTCTTATGATGTTTAGGTGCCATGGATGAAGAAGAAAAGAAGTTGAATACCTTGAGTGAAGGATGAAGAAGGTGGGGAGGACGACCACACGACTCCGAAAATATTGAAGAGAAGGAGGATGAGAAGCCTCTGAATATTTGGAGGGTTTTTCTTGGTAGAGTTGAGGAGAAAAACGTAGGGAAGAAGGTGATTATATAGGGCTAGGGTCGGATGTTCGATTCTGGAAATCCGATCGAACTCGATCCAAATTTGGTACGAACTCGGGCAGAGTTCGGTCCGAGTTCGGTTGCTTATATTTTCAATGTCATAAATGCAGTATTTGTTCAAAATTTGAATCTATAACTGTTACACTCCTTCATTTAATAATTTCTATTACTTTGGGTTAGTTGTAGGGGCCGGATCCCAGCAAGCGGTAGTCCGAAGACTAGTATACCGTGTCGCTTTAGGCTATTTACGCCTGTATGACAGAAGGACCCTTTCGACTTGTACACAAAATAATTTCTATTAATAAATTACAAAGTTTCGAGTAATAAAATAAAATTAATAAATATACTACATTATGAATCTAAAAATTCAAGTATGCCGAGCTCTCGCCGCATAATGTTAAAGCGGTCTTCAGCTAATGGTTTATGAAAATGTCTGCTAGTTGATGATCTGTGTCAATAAATTCTAAGCAGATGTCCCCGTGTTGTTGGTGATCACATAAAAAGTGATGACGAATTTCAATGTGCTTTGTGCGTGAGTGACCTACAAGGTTCTTAGTCAAGTTAATAGTGATAGTGTTATCACAGTAAATAGGAATCTTAGTGTAGTGCAGATTATAGTCTTCTAGGGTTGGCTTCATCCACAAAATTTGAGCACAACAATATCCTGCGATGATATACTCAGCCTCAGTAGTTGATAATGCTACAGAATTTTATTTCTTGCTAAACCATGAGACTAAAGCCTTTCCTAGAAAATGATACATACTGCTGGTACTTTTCTGGTCTACTTTGCATCCTGCAAAATCTACATCCGAGTAACCTATCAGGTCAAAGGATTTGGTTTTAGGATACCACAAGCCAACTGTAGAAGTTCCTTTAAGGTATCGGAAGATACGCTTAACGGCACATAGGTGTGATTCCTTAGGATTTATCTGGTATCGTACACAAATGCAAACACTAAACATAATATCAGGGCGACTAGTAGTTAAATATAATAAGCTACCAATCATATCTTGATACTTACATTGGTCGACAGGTTTGCAACTTTCATCAGTGTCAAGCTTTGTAGATGTAGCCATTGGATTTCCGATTGGCTTTATATTTTCGAAACCGTAATTTTTCAGTATATCCTTCGTATATTTGGTTTGATTGATGAATATTCCCTTTGAGTGTTGTTTGATCAGGAGTCCTAGGAAGAAGTTTAGCTCTTCCATCATACTCATCTCAAATTCACTCTGCATACACTTAGCAAACTCTTGACAAAGTTTTTCATTAGTAGATTCGAATATGATGTCATTAACATATATTTGCATAAGAAGAATATCATCATCTAAAGACTTGATAAACAAAGTTGTATCAACTCTTCCTTTCGAAAATCATTATCAAGTAAGAAGCCACTTAGGCGTTCATTCCAAGCACGAGGTGCCTATTTGAGTCCATAGAGTGCTTTCTTAAGCTTGAAGACGTGATCAGCTTTTTAAATATCTTCAAAGCCAGGTGGTTATTTTACAAACACTTCTTCTTTCTGAAATCCATTTAAAATTGTACTTTTTACGCCCATTTGAAGTAATTTAAAATCATTAAAATATGGAAATGTACAAAACATACGGATAGCTTCTAGTCTAGCAATAGGAGCATATGTCTCGTCATAATGAATACCTTCTTCTTGATTACAACCTTGTGCTACTAGACGTGCTTTGTTGCGTAGAACTTGTCCATCTTCACTTAGTTTATTTCGGAACACCCATTTGGTACCAATTATCGATTGACCAATAGGTTTAGGAACGAGTTCCTAAACTTGGTTTCAATCAAATTGATTAAGTTCCTCTTGCATGGGATTAATCCAAAACTCATCATTAAAAGCATCTTCTATTTTTTTAGGTTCTATTTGTGAAATAAAAGCTACATTTGCTGCTATTTCAGAATCTCTAAGAGACGAGCGTGTACTTCACCTTTGGATATGTCACCTATAATGAGTCTCTGGATGATCTGGTAAGAACTTCAATGATTCAAATCTATATGTAGCCAAGTGGATCAAGGCAGTGGATTGTGAATCCACCATGCGCGGGTTCAATTCCCGTCATTCGCCCATCACATTATTTAAAATTCTAAAAATTGGATTTTCAATATTCCTATTTACGGCGACGAAGAATAAAACTATCACTATAACTTATAGGCCGCATAAAGGAACGGCGACCCCTGCAGCTAAGGCATTGGCAGCTAAAGAAGTCACAGAGGAAGCAACCGAAGAAGGTTTGATCTACGGTGCTGGACTGGCTGTACTGACTTACCTTACTAGCTAAACTAATGGAACCTGTGGCTGGATTGAATCCTTACTCGGGGAAAACGGCCACTCATGCTTGAGTGAGACTCGTCGATGACTGTGAACATGCAAATAGGCGGTAACGGGCTTTCGCGTGGTAGTTCTCTTTGATAGATTAAGTCAAGAGAGTCAGATCTTCCACAGGACTCTTATCAGTTCTTTTTGTACACTTTCATCATCACTGTTGCTAGATATGTCACTATTGAGCTCATCAAAAGTAACGTTAATGGATTCTTCAACAATCAAAGATCTTTTATTAAAAATTCTATATCCCTTACTCTTAGCAGCATATCCGAGAAATATCCCTACATCTGCTTTAGAGTCAAACTTTTCCAAGTTGTTCTTGGCATTCAAGATAAAACAATGACATCCAAAAACTTTAAAATAAGAAATGTTTGGAATCCTTCCAAACCAATGGTCATAAGGTGTTTTCCTCGAGATGGGTCGAATTAACACCCTATTTAAAATATGACAGACTGTACTAACAGCTTCTGTCCAAAAATATTTAGGAAGATTATGCTGGTTCAGCATGACTCTAGTCATCTCACTTAGAGTATGGCTCTTTCGCTCTACAACACCATTCTATTAAGGAGTTCTAGGACAGGAGAATTCGTAGTAATATCCACTATCATCACAAAACTTTTTAAAATCAGTATTTACGAATTTACTACTATGATCACTTCGGATACGAGTAATCATGAAGCCTTTTTCATTTTGTACCTTTTTACAAAATAACTTAAATCAAAGGTAGTATCACTTTTGCTTGATAAAAAGTAAACCCAAGTAAAACGAGAGAAATCATCAATAATAACAAATGCGTAGAGCTTACCATCAAGACTAGAGACTCTACTAGGACCAAATAAATTCATATGTATCAACTGCAAAGGTTTAGAAGTACTTACAGTGTTGATGGATTTAAATGTAGACCTATGTGATTTGTACTTTTCACAGTCAGCACATACCATATCTCTCTTGAACGGTATCTCAGGGAGTCCTTTTATCAGCTTCTTAGTGCTCAGTCGTGAGATAGTGTCCATGTTAGCATGTCCTAGTCTCATATGCCATAGCCAGCTTTCATCTAGGTTAGTTACTAGGCATCTTCCTGTATTCTTAGAACTCTCCAGAAAGAAAACATAAATATTGTCTTTTCTAATCCCTTCATATATGGGATTACCAGATGACATACATATATGGTACATTTGTCTTTTACAAAGTTGATACTATAACCATTATCAGCCAAGTGACATATGCTTAATAGGTTATGTTTCATTTCTGTAACTAAACAAACATCTTTTATTATAGGATAAGGAGATATAACAACAGTGCCATTTCCAATGATATCACCCCTCAGGTTGTTTTCGAAAGAGACGTATCCTTATTTCTTCATCGATAGCGTGGCGAACAAAGATGCATCACTAGTCATGTGCCACAAATATCCGCTATCGAGGATCTACTTGCTTTTAGCATAAGAGAGTTGAGGTTCCACCTACAAAACAAGTAGATAAATCCTTTGGTACCTATTTACTGAAGGATCCATGTTGATTAGTCTTAGGTCTCCAAAATAATGTACGATTGTCAACAAGTTTTTCTGCTAAACAATACTGTGATATGTGTCCATGAGTACCATAATATGTGCAAGTAAGTTTTGAAATCGTGTTAGTAAATTTGTGTTGACATGTAACTATGGTTTCTTTGAAAACCTATAAGTGAAAGCATGGTGATATTCATGTTTCTTACGTACTTTCTGTGTTTTAGTCCTCTTAGGTGTATGCCTAGCATTAGGACTAAACTTAGGCTGTGTCATAGGTATTGCCTGTTTGCCTAACATGATTTCTAACTTTTCAGAAACCGTATAAGACTCTTCATATTTAGCAGTCATATCTATAAGTCTTTGTTCTGTGACTAAGTGCTTCTTCTTCTCTATGTCATATAACTCTTGTATTTTGACATAGTCTCTTTCTGTCTTTTCAATTTTGAGGATAGCTTCATGATAGTCTACTTTAAGCTTGGCTATCTCTTCCGTGTTACCGGTTGTAGACGTCTCTTTAATGTCTTCAATGAGACTGGACAGTCTAGCTACTTCTGTTGTGCATCCCTTAATCTCGTTTCGAGATTGCTTATACTTGTCAAGCACATTTCTGTGTTCTTCAAGTAGTTCGCTGAAGGCATTTTCTAATTCATCGAATGTAAAATCATCATACAAAGGATTTGATGATACCTTATCAAAAGCCATAAGACAGACATTGGCATTTCCGTAGGGCCTGTCTTCTTCCTCTGTATCACCGATATCGCTTTTATGCCAAATACTTGTATTTGCATACTTTCGACTAGTTATTGCTTTTCTGCTTGATCTTGATCTATCGTACGGACTATTTTTCTTTGAAATTGGAAAGTCCTTCTTCATATGCCCTGATTTCTTGCTTCCAAAGCATATTGTTTCTTCTTTATTTTTCTTGGATATCATTCTTCCTTCTGTTTGATTACTCAAACTTTAGAAATTTTTTGAAGTTCTTCACTAGTAGGGCTTGTTCATCACCACTTGATTATTCTTTCTCAGAATCATTGCATGTTGACTTTCTGGCTTAAGCTTTAAAGGTGATAGATTTTTCCTTTGGGGTAGCTTCTTCAAACTCTTGCAGATTAAGCTCATGGGTCATGAGCTTGCCGATAAGTGTTTTCAGAGAAATGGTGGTAAGATCGTTTCCTTCAATGATTGTTGTTGCCTTTGGGTTCCAGTTCTTGGTTAGAGCCCGTAGCACTTTTCTAATCTTCTCGTGATTACTGTAATCCTTACCAAGAGATTGCAAAGGATTAGTAATATCAAGGAAACTTGTGAACATCTCTGTAATTGACTTACCAGATTTTATTTTAAAAGATTCATATTCTTGTGTTAGTCTGCTGATTTTGGATTCCTTCACTTGGGAAGTACCTTCATTAGTTATCTCAAGAAGTTTCCAAATCTCATGAGACGTCTTACAGGATGAAACTTTGTTGAACTCCATTTTGTCAATTGTACAGAACAGTACGTTGATGGCACGAGCATCTAGACTAGCCTTTGCTTTTTT
Organism: Iris pallida; assembly: GCA_029216955.1. Taxonomy (NCBI): domain Eukaryota; kingdom Viridiplantae; phylum Streptophyta; class Magnoliopsida; order Asparagales; family Iridaceae; genus Iris; species Iris pallida. The sequence continues at coordinate 24,340,989 of JANAVB010010198.1, forward strand.
AGCCTCTGTATATTTGTCATGAGGCTTATCTACAAGCACGCCATCAACTACTGTAGGTGCCGGTTTCTTATAACCATGAACTACTATAGACCAAAGATCAAAGCCAAGAGACTTTAAAAAGAATGTCATTCGTGTTTTCCAATAAGTATAGTTTGTACCATCAAATAGTGGTGGTCTATTTGTGGATTGTCCTTCACCCTTGAATATTGATTTCACGACTGCCGTATATACTCTCTAAGGTTTGTTGTATTAGAATATAACCTGCTCTGATACCAATTGAAGGACCGTTGAGCACCTCTAGAGGGGGGGTGAATAGAGTGAGTACGAGTGTAGTAGAAAATAATCACCAATTTAAAAATTAAAAACAAATAACTATGGCAGCGAATAAGAGACAGTAAATAAATATAGCAACGGATACAGAGATCGAACTCAGTGACACTGCGATGTATACTGGTATCCCTCTGATAGGACTGATCCAGTCTCGAGTACTCTTGCTCAATATTAATCCACTAAGGCACAAGCTAATTGAGAGCTTGCAGTCTCTTACAACACCGTGCTTGGTGACAAGTGTACGATCGAATTCACAACATTGTGCTTGGCGACGAGCGCACAACTGGAGCCGAAAAGAGAGATAGTTTCTGAACTTTGAACAACCTCTTTATAACTCTTGAGAACCAAAAGACTCTAGATCAAATAGATAATCTATTACTGGCTTTTGGCTAAGAGATGTGTTGATGAAATATGAAAGCTTTAGATCAAATGAAAATACTTATTGAAGAGAGAAGAGAAGATGAATTGATTAAGTGATTTGGAATAAGAAATTCCCTTCTATTTATAGGTGTTTTAAATGACCGAACTCAGACAGAATTTGGGCAGAGCTCTGATGCAAAGATTTTGTAAACGAATGTTGCATGCAGATTTGGAGGCAACAAATATTTATATTCAAACTGACCGAACTCGGCTTAAGTTCCGTCTCAGTAAAAATGTAAAATATTTGTCAAATTTTGTTGCTGAAAGTGAATGATATTTTTGGTAAGTGGACTTTGGATGGGTAGGCTGTATAAGAGAGTGGACTACGATTAACCTAAACAGTAGTATCCAGTAGATCTTACAATTTATATCTTAGACTCAATAAAGATAAAATACATAATAAGTTATAAAATAACTCGGATTGCTTCCAATTAGAATCAGCTTCACAATGATGATTTACATGCTTGCTGGTGTAGTAGTACGTTCTTTGATATTGATTTTACTAGACTTGAAATGATTAGCAGCAGTTCGTATATTTTGTGCATTGACTTAAGTCATTATCGATTATCAAAATCGTGTGTGACCATGGAATGGGCCAACAAGAATAATAGATATTTGATGTGATCTTGTATATGATGTGGTATTGGATATGATATTATGAGGTTGTGCTTGAATAAAAACTTTGTATCAGGGCAGAAATAACTATTTGTGGGGGAGCTGACATATCTATTTGTAGGGGAGCAACTTCATACGTACAAACTATTTTACTCCCTTCAACATGTGTCAAGATACTAAAATAACAAGCTATAACAAGATAAGACTAGACAAGACAGGGATGGACTCCATCCATCAATCACGACTAAGCAATGAATACCGCTTGATACATTAGCTAACTAGGGTTGTTACAGTCCTAATTACTAACATATGCATTTTGATAAATCCAGTCCGGCTGCCCGCCCTGCAGATTACCTGACTTATCTAGGCCAAAAAAAAAGTAAGTATAGTATTCAGACCACATTAAGATACATATGTCCTTAGGCACAACACTCTACTGTGTGCTAGAAGAGTGCTCATCATGACAGATAGCTCCAAATTCCAAGTACAGGAATGGGGCCAGAATAAAGGGCATGCAGGCAACCAAGAAAATTTTTCCTCCCAATGCATCTATGTAGTCAAGCTAGTTGTTGACCCAAACTGGATCACAGTCAACGTAATTTAGAGAATTGACAAAATGATATCTGATATGATCCAATATGACACATCAGGCTCAAGACAAAACATCATCTACAATGTATCAAGTTCAAGACAGACGTCATCGATAAGCTGTTCCATTACAAATATATTTGTACTCAGTCTATAATTTTTTAATTTATTGAGTTTAGGAACATATACGTTGAGTCGCACTGAGTCATCTTAATTCGTAGACTTACTTCTCCAAACTCCACCATACAAAACAAACAATCCCTGAACCAAACCAAACTAATCTAGCCCATATAAACTTTCTGGCCCAATGTAGACAAAATTCGGGCCGAACTCTGCTCCCTTAATTTCAGGAACCTAAATTTTTAGGAACACCATGCTACTAGCTGTCCAACGTTCAATTTTTTGAATATTTGGGACAGAATCCTAGCCGAACTCTGCCTCGCGTGACTAGTATAAAAAAGGCTTTAATTCTCTCATTTTAAATCATCTCTCACACTTAATCTTCTAAGCCTTATATATTCTAAGCCTTACTCTTCCAATCTACTAGCAGCAAAACTTCCTAAGTCTCAAGGTGCTCAAGGACGATGCAGCTAGAAGTCCTATGCAAGAGTTGAAAAGAAGTCACTTAGATAATTCCAAGTTTCGCCTCTACAAAGTTGTAAGAAGTTGGCATGCTTTTCTGAGTAAAGGCACGTGTATGTACCCCATTTCACAAATAATGGATTTCAATCATGAGCGAGAATTCTCAGGCCTGGACTAGTTCTCCACGAGAGAAACCAGGTTAAATCGATGTGTTTGCGTATGCTATTCTTATCTCTCTTAATTTTCGCATTACTACTCTGATTATATATTTCTATTGGTAGCTGCTTCTGGACTAGCATAGAGTTGATTTTTTAATTGGTTATTTTTGACACAAACTCTATTCACCTCCTCTAAAGTTGCCTACACATAACATCACTAGTTGTTTTGTCCTTAATTTTTTTTATTCAGGATTCCGGGAGTGGCATTCCGCAGAATCCATCCTAGAAATGAAACATGCAATACTAGACAAGACACGCAAGAGAGCACTATAACAAGCCACAATAGGGAATATGAGTATCAAGATAGGAGTGCCCTACGTCGAGCCACTATATCAAGCCAGACAAGACAATAATCAAGAGTGTGCCATGACAGGCCACTATCAGGTAATCTAAACATGTACAGGAATCAAGAGTACGCTACGACGGCCACTCTCAAGACAAGACAATAACATGTACCGGGTCCAGACAAGTATGGCAAAGCAAAATAGTAAACTGTAAAGGACATGTACAGTAAAGCAATAACCAAGAAAATCAGAAAATAAAATCAAAGTCAATAATAAGAACTTGGGTACAGGATTGGTATATCGGAGGTACACACCGGTGCACCGGCGGTGTGCCTATTCATAGGCTTGAAAACTTTTTGTCAAATCTATATGTCGTACATGTGTACCGCCGGTGTGGACCGGTACACAGTTGGTATACCGAAAAGTATCACAGCAGCTTTTCAATCTAAAAAGGAGCCATAAATCGGTATGCCATCGGTATAGACCGGTATACCGTCGGTATGCCGATTCTGGCCGAGAAACAAGACTAACAGAATGAAACTAGTTTCGAAAGCCAAGGTCCATCCTAAAAGTTGATAAAATCAGTATAACCATAAAAACAATACTAGAGGAAGGTCGTGCATGGCCTGTATATTATGTCTCATGGCAATCACTCCGGAATCGTTCCCGATACGGAGTTTTTTTACTAAAAAAATATCAGAATTTTATAGAAAATCAAAAACTAGCTCAAACCAAATTCCGAGACGGGCAAAATGATGATAATCATGAGAGAAACATTTAGTAAAGAAAGTCCTAGAAAATACTGGACTATCAAGACAGTAAGAAAACAAAAACCATAGGAAATCAATAATACATTCAATAGTTCGGCAAGAGGTACTGAGGCTAAGCTCTGAGGTCCTGAGGCTAAGCTCCAAGGTCCCAAGGAACAGAGTAGAAAAAAAGAAGAAATGAAGAGTTGACAGAGAAAGTAAAAAGAGAAATCGAAAAAAAACATAATTGTATATATATTGAAGGTGAGTTAATCGTAATCGTCCGATCACAATCTACGCCTCGATCAGGATTTATTTCGACAGTTCAAAAGAAACCAAGAAGCCAATGGGTAATAGAATGTGTCATCACTATTCATCAAAATATCTAAACACCATTTACAAAAATATCTCGAATCAAACATATCCGAAATATCAAAAAGCTGCCTTGTCGGTAACCAATGGTATAGACCGGTATGCCGATTTCACATAAAAGTCTCAAATCAAGTTTTCTTTTGAATTTTTGTAATCCAAGAAAATGTAGAATATAGTATAAAATACGTATCCGTATACAAATACGAATATTGTGAGTCGAGTCTCACATCAGGTCTTAGAAATGGTATGAATGAACCCACATGACCTCTCTGTACGGTGTCTTGAGTGGTAACATCTATGTAGCAAGGTTGAGCACTGGTAGGAGGTTGAAGACTTCCATCGTGGCCCTAAGGATCGGGCCCATGCCGTCTTGTATTTCTGTCTGGGGAGGCAGCTAAACTGTACTGATACTATATTGGCAGCCACCATCTTCTCCTTGAAGTCGAGAGTGATGGCTTTTGAATTGATTAGTCGCTGGATCTAATTTTTTAATACATAGCAGTCCTTCATCTGGTGATGATTGTACTAATAAAAGAGATAGTACTTCGGGTTATCGATCCTGCCTACTTCCTCTAGATGCTTGGGCGCAGGCAGCTAGAGTGTGTCACTTTTTATCAGGATATTGAAGATGCCAACGACTTGGTCATCATAGAAAGAATAAGTGTAATTTGGTCTAGGCGGTGCATTCGTCTGCTACACCATCGATCCATTGGCTACATTGATGGTGAGGGACTTCTTCCCCCTACCGCTGCAGACATAAATTGCTGACTTGAGGGCACTTTCCCTTATCACCCTTATTCGATATTTGGAGTATGATCTGGTGGACGTCTTTTGTGTTCCTCTCGGCCTGATCAGTGCTTACAATGAACGTTGAGAAGTCTAAGTGTTGATCCATGTCGATGCAGAACTTGATCGAATACAACATGTTCCTCCTATAAGTGTCCATAAGGAAGGACTCCAGAGTACGTAGAGGCTTCTTCAGAGCATTCTACCTGAAGCACTTGATAAAATTGTACGCAAATTCCTTCTCTTTATGGACTATGTCGATGAGAGAGGACGTCGATATATCTATTCCTCCATCATAGAATGGGGCAAGGAATAACTCTCGAAGATCGTCAAAAGATGAGATGCAATTGTCGGAAAGACTGAAAAATAATTCATAAGCAATGTTGGTCAAAGCCTCGATAAACACCTTAGTAAGAAAGGCGTCATCTCTAAAAAGATATCCCATCGTAGACTCGAAGTAGTTCAAGAACCGACGGGGAGATGACGTCCCTTCGAAGGGGTCAGCGATTGAAGCTTGTACTTGGGTGGGAACACTACCTTTTTCTACTGAGGGGGAGAAGGCTGCCTTATATGAGATTTTGCATATTCTAGCAAGCATGCATGGGAGTCAAGACGGGCCCATAGCTTCTAGTTAGCCTCTTGTGTGTGGTTCGCCAAAGCCAAATCTATCAAACGAGGCAAGGACAGAGCGCAAGTTGCGGAGGAGTGTTGGACTCCTCATCGGCCTAAGGATCTTGGCTTCATAGTCCTGGGGTTATTAGTTGAGGTGGCACCGTACCAGCCTGAATGTTCATCATAGTCAGGGATAGGGTATGTATCGAGGCATTCAAGGTGAGCATCATCGCTTCCAAAGCCTCGAGATACTGTCGATGGCTTGAACCTGCGTTGTTATTGCCAGTCATGTATACCGTCATATGATGCAGAAAGTTAGTCAGAGTTATGAGCCCGCCATTTTCTGGTTTTGATCCTTAAACTTTATCGTAGTTAAGGTACGTAGATGCACATGTTTATGTCCTCTTCTAATTCAAGGGGATGGCCACCCCCAACTACTGTGGCATCATGGTCGTGCATGGTTCTACCCCTGCTCTGTAGCTAAAATTTGGAGGTCTGCTACCCCAGCGCGTAGAATGGCCATGGGGACAATACCCTCAAGCTATGGTATGGCTTCTTATAAGGAAGCCCTTGATATCGATCGAGTCCTCAAGAACACCCTTTTGTAGGCACAAGAGGACGAGATGTCATAGGTGGATGTCTGGGCTTACTGGTCAAGACTAGAAGGTTGGACGAATCAACCTTCAAGCCCTTCCAAACATAAGGGGTCTTTCGGATAGAGTAGCATGAGGCATAGGGAAGTTCCTCCTCCATCGTTTGTTACAGTCGTTGGACACAGACTACTTTTGGCATGACTTGCCACACGGGTGCAACAACATTTGATGGTAATGCTGGTACAAGATCCTGAAGAGGGCCCATCATGTGCATCCTCTCCTTATCTTGACCTACGTTTGCGGTTTATTACATCGCGCAGGTCTTCTGAAGAAAATTTCACATTTATGCCCTTTGTATATGGTCGAGCGTACCGGGCGTGTAAGCGAGCGGGTGGATCTTTTGACCACTGGTCGAAGTCCTTTGAAGGAGGTATATGGGATTGTCCCACCTCATGTATATGATTAGACTGAGCGAATGTGGTAGTCCAGTAGAGCTTTGAGTCAGAAGCGCATATGATCATTTACGGTGCTTGCTGGTGATTGGTCGGACGGACAGTCGTCTTAGTGCGTTCGACACATACCATCTTGGGCTTTCTTATATTAGAACTTATGGTCTCATAGTATAAGGAGTCCATATCTTCTTCATGCCTAGGGTACTGCCACCTTGGTTCGTAGTCTCGAAAGATTAGTTGGAAGATAGATTCTCTCTTTCCTTCTTTAGTGTACTGTTGTTGCATAGCCCCAAGAGTAGCTTGGTGAGCATCGACACACACACGCCTTGATTTAGGCACATTACATCTCCGCATCTTTTGCTGACATATAAGTTGGGATGTAATATTGGTATTTTCAGCAGTGAAAGGCCGTGAGGGCTTGGAGGGAGCCTGAGCCCCTAGGTCCCTAGCCGTATTGTTTTCCTTTAGTGGGATCTGGGCGTTGGTCTTTGTTCTTCCTATTCGTGGATGTAGAAGCATAAAAAATCTCAGCTAAAGACATCCCTTTACCAAAGCACAGAAGATGCAAAAGACTCAGGCTCAGTGCTAAAAAGACAAAACAGAAGATATGGAGAGAAGCCCTTCGTTTTCATGTCTACCAAAGTCGAGTACAGACACATCAGGACCATACATAAGGCACTAATTCTGTTCTTCGACAAAGGTTCTAGTATAGATTCGACAGAAGCCTAAAGGATCTACAAGGGATGCAATCTTCATCAAAGCATGGCCTTCCATCTTTTCGATACACACTTGGAGGATTGTCCTCCACCGAAGCATGTTCTGATATTCTTGTAGGCACAGCCTCTCAGAAGCATATCAGCAACCCAGCACTTTAAAGAAGTCAGAGCCTTCAAGCCAGAGGTGCAGCTACCTCCTTGTGCCAACTTCAGAAACAAGATGGTGGTAGGCCCCCTCCCCATCTTTTATTCCTGAAGCCAGTGTCTGCACTGCAGTGGCGTATCTATCTGCCTGCTCCAATCTCAGACGCACAAGGGTGTCATACCTTTTCTTTCGCGGCCAATGCCTTTATTATTCAGAGGTGTAGCTACTTAGCTGTGTCCGCATGAGGCATAGGATGGTGATATTCTCACACCATCTCCATTCCCACAACATAGTCATCTGCTCCGGATAAGAAGCTTAAGTCACTTCTTTATAAGAGACTTGGGAACTCCCATCGCAACCAATGCAAGTCAACATGTCGCTCCAAAAGCACAGTAACCTCGTCAACCTGAAGCACGAGCCTACTTATCGCCTTCAACATACTGACTCTGGTAGCTTAAAACACAGCTTCAAAAGTTGTTTTACATGTACAGAAGTCTCATCGTCATTCGAAGCTAAGTCTACTCGTAGCCTGAAAACATAGAGGTTTCGTCGTCTCCAAAAGCACGGTCTACTCGTCACCCCAGAAGCACAGCAGCACTTAGTCCTCACTAGAGGCGCAGGAAGCAAGGGTCCACCCTAATTGGTTTGTTTAAACCGCCTATTATAGAGAAGATTGGGATTAAATCATGATTGATATCATATCAGATTGATTTAAATCTTAGACGAGGATCAATTAGACTTCAAATCTAAGATAAAATCCTAAGATTTAATCGACTCTATCTGAGCAAGAAAATCGCACTCGCCATGTGTCACCTCTTTCAGTTATATTTATAACCACCAGACATCTCGTTTGAGGGGAATCTCGATGTCCGCCTCGTGTCAGCACCGCAGAAGCTCGCACCGTATAATGACGACATATTCTTTCATATCTTAGGAACCCTAATATACATCGCATCTGTGCTCGGTTCCTATAAATAGAAAAAGTTCTTCTTCCACCAAAAAGAGGGATAAATGAGCAGAAAAAGAGAGAGGAAACATTGACAATCGACAATCTTTAAAAGGGTAGCGATCTCCATCCATGAAGAGTCGACCACCCTCATCTATCTATCAACCAAGGAACCAACAAACCAACCATCTTCAAGGGATCTTCTCATATAGACAGCCTCTTGATCGATAACCCGAGAGTCCCATCAAAGGCGCCAGAGAACCATTGTAAGGTTGATTCGTCGTCAGATCGTCAACGGAGTAAAGGAGCCACTGCAGTGCTCGATCTTAAAGTCACACTTTCCCAGAAACCTCTTCTCCTTGTACTTAGAATATATTGTTTAGGACTTCCTTTATTGTACACAGATACCTTATATGTTCAATAAAGTAAAAAGTTTGTTCAACCTTTTGTTACGTGAATAGTAGAAACGGGGGCAAGACAGACATGAAACAGATACGAGGCTTTATCAACGAAGGTTGGGATTTCATCCTCTGCCGTCATTGGGGGTGGCGCAACGGCCTTGACCACCCAAACCTTGTCGATCTTCCTAGGCTTCGTCATTCTAGGAGAGGGGTATGAACCCTAGAAGGGTATGTCTTCGAAGGCCTGCTGTTCGAAGCAGACAACCATCATTTTCTAAGAGGATCCCTACATCACCGTGTCTGATTACGTCACCGTCTTCTCATCAGAGGAGAAGGCCATCCTCAGCAGAGTCGCCAGATTTGTTGCCATCGCAGATGTGAATGGAAGGAAAAGTTGAATAAACTTTTGCCTTTACTGGATAACAACAAAAAAGTTCAATAGAACCCAGATAATAAGAATTTGCCAGTACAAGTATAAGATATGAAGAAACGTGACATGGAGATCAAGCACTGTAGTAGCTCCTTTACTCCATTGACGGTCGACATGCGATAGCATTCGTGATATGATATTGTGTGTGCCATCTTTTGTGTTGTCTCCTACTTGTTCTTTGTCTTGGTATAGAAGCATGTGCCTCTATTTATAGTCATCTTAAACAGATAGACTATTCATGAAGTAGTGATGCAATGGAACCATCTGTAGGGGTATCCATAATATGGGTTGTTACAGTTGTTCTGGCATAGTTGATTAACTGCGAGGCCCAGGGTACTGATTGGGAAGAATTACACTACAATAATCCTAGGGAGGTGGTTTTAAGGACCCTGAGTTGTAACAGTCATAAGTTACATCTAGATTGTATGGCTCAATCAGAAATGACATATAGCACATACGATAATTTAGGATAATATGTCGTTTGAATGTGAGGATTATATCGCACACGCCATAAATGGGAGATTTAAATCAGGTGGCCAGATCATAATGACACGAGGCACATTCCATAATATTGAGGGGATTTCTCATTTGAGTATGGTCATTATGACGCACACACCATAAACGTGAGATTAACCATAATTAGTCGTTAATTATGGGATACGGTTCGCTCGATATGTGACACGAACTGTTCTCCATCTAGACTAGGGTAATATGGATACTTAGCCTCGTAAGAGGCCATTTGAGGAGCTTTGTCATATGATGTCTGGCCGCAAGAGAGCTTCTAGATCTGATGCCGTAGGATGTCTTCGACCACATAGAAGATCAGCCTTATGGGGAGTTACCGAGGAGATGTATTCCTGTAACTATTCTGCTGTCTATTGTCAAGGAGATGTCTAATGGTAATGTAGGCACCATACTTGCATGAGGTACGAAGTGCCTTGAAACATCAAGCTTCGTCAGACTTAGTGGATGGGAGAGGCACATCTAGGAAGCCATAAGAAGTCACTGGGTTGTATAAGGAGTCTCTTGCCCTTCAATTGTATGACACAATATAATTTGGCTAAGTGGGCCTGGAGGTTTTTCATGCTTCTACAGACTCGAACTTCCTATACCAGTATCTCAGAGCCTGCTTCAGACCATACGGACTTTTCTTCAATCGACAAAATAAGTATGACTTACCTTCCTTACAAAATCCCTCTGGCAGCTCTATGTATAACTCCTCCTCTAAATCACTATAGAGGAATATCATCTTCATATCCATCTAATCAACGTCTAAGTCAAAACTAGCTACCAATGCTAGCACCATCCGAATAGATGACAGTACTTGACGATTAGTGAAAAGATCACATAAAATCTACTCCCTTTTGTTGTCCACATCTTTTAGCTACCATCCTCGCTTTGTATCGAGGGCGAGTAACATCATTTGTTTGCTTTATTCTGAATAACCATAGATTTTTCAAAGCCTTCTGGTCCTTTGGCAACCGTACCAGCTCGTAAGTAGAGTTTTCTATAGGGAACTCAACTCCTCCTACATAGCTTACATCAACTCCTTCCTATGCTCGTCTTTTATCACCTCTGCGAATTTTTTGGGCTCTCCTCCGTTAGTCAGAAGCATGTACTCACTACAAGAAAAAATGGCTTTTTCGACATATTTTTCTTTCGACGTTTTTGAGAACGTCTGCTTAGACATGATACACCGACATTCTACAATAAACGTTGACAAATACCAATATTTGCTCTTAAACATGGAGGATTACCGACATTTTTTTCTTAATATTTTATGTTTAAGTTGGCTAGGTAAGCAAAGGCCAACGTTCTACATTAAATATTAGAAATTATTTACTTTCGACGTTTTTTCTCAGCTTTTGTCTTAAATGTCAAAAATTTTACCCACATTTTGTAAAAAAAACGTGGAATACTGTGAAAGGAAAAAATTATTTTCCTTTCCCTCTAACATTTTGCCTTTTCCTCCTAAAGCCCTATAATCCTGTACATCAGAATTCTTTCCTCCTCTCTTCTGATTAAAAAAAACTACTCCATGTTCTATCCCTAGATTCACAAAATACCATATTTCTCCCGCCGTCGATCAAAAAAAACCCCTCCACAAACTCAAAGAAAAAATAGAGGAGGAGAAGGAGGTCATTTCTCTACAGAGGACTCGTCAGCCGAACTCAACCCACTGTGTCCTTCCCTTTGCATCGTCGGTCATGGTCATGGTGGTAAGGATTCCTTCTTCTGCGCTCTTGATGAGCCCTCCTTCACGTCGTCCTATCTTTTTTTCGTCAATGAATCCATGCTAGTACGACAGATGTTGTTGAGGAAACCATATACGAAGGGGTCCACAGAGAGGACGATTTTAAACTGGAGCCAACTATGGTTAGTGACCGAATGGCAAAGTTTTATCTGGGAAAGGGAATTTGAAGTTGTGTCCAAGCTAGGTACATAACATGGTGCTTGTCTATTATCTGTGTAGTGCAGATCAACTGTTTGTAGAATTTTCTAAGAAATAAAATCAAGTGAAGTAGCATACAAAAATTTTATTGACAAGTCCAAAAATGTTCGGACATGTCATATAATAGTTGTGTAGGCGTATCTCTTAGCACCTTAACTTTCTAGACAACAACCACATTCTTGGCAACATTTAGCTCGTGTGTAGAGGTTAGAGTGGTTGATAACCTAACCTTGAGTAAGTATCCATATAAAGTTTCATATATAAAATGAGTATTTTCTTGGTCTTTTTTTGTTGTTACTTAAAAAGATTGGATCAAGAGAAGTAGTTCTTTCACTTTGAGTTATTATGATTTGAGTTGCGCCAATTTAACTTCTGTATTATTAATGAAGCATTATATAGTTATGTAATCATTGTTAGTACAAATCTGATCGAGCTTGTTTGGTGTGCCTGGGGTAAAATTTTTTGTTCCAACATATTATTTTTGATACATGTGACTACTCATTTTACTGTCTGATGTCAAGTGAGAGTTATTTTTACAAAAGATTTTCTTGTAGTCATTGATTTAGATTAATCGTATGAACCCCAATATTCTAACTACAAGCACTATAAAGTCTTGTCTCTATCGATCTCTATTTGGGACCACTCTAGAGAACAAGTAGCATAAAGTAAACACATTGACAAAGATAACCAAACTGATATATATCTACATATAGACAAAGTTGGTTCGAGCAAAATGTCCATAAAATTTTGCTCATGAATGATCTGGACAAGAGTTTTCAGTGTGTAATAATTAATAAACAAACAAATATTCAAAAACAGGCACCATAAACAAGAGATCATGTAGTATTGAAACAACATAAAGTTATTTACATTGTCATTTTAAATTGAAAAAATCATTAACAATAAGGCAGTGTCCCTCGCTATTTTCCCTATAGCAGATTCAATTGGTCCCGGGATTGCTCGATCATGCCCACTCATATCATTTTGGTATAGTTGGTATGCTCCAACAATTCCTGTCGATGTATATGTAATAGTTTGATGATTGATTCCAGTTTCCTATATACTTGTATCTATGCTTCACTATCTATACCAGCTACTGACATTTTCAATTTCAACTTATGAAGCTAACACTTCTGTCATGCATAGAAGACACGGTATAATGAGTTTGCTTATAAAATTTTGAAAGAAAATGACACAAATGACAAATCTAAGCCAGTGAAGAGGAAGTATTTGTTTACTTTGAAATAATACATCAATTGAGAATGTAACTGTTAACATGTGCTATCAAGTAGTACATCAATTGAGACGCTAACTGTTAATATGTGCTATCAAGTAGTACATCAATTGGTAACATGTTTTTATTTAAATATATTTTCTGGGATGTTTTATGTACATTAATGGTGGATAATGTGTTTGGTTTTCCACATCTTTAGAGACTTTTTTCATTATGTTTAATAAAACACAATTATACTGTTTTCCATCTCTTCTTCAGTTGGCTTCAAGAAAGACACTTGTTTAATGGAAACTTCAGGTATCCAAATTATAAACTTCAAGTATCCAAATTATAAAGTTGATAGTTGTTCTTATTTTTTTAAAATATGTAAAATTGTTTGTTCCTTTCATGATCTTTTCCTTCTAAATTTTAATTACATAAAGTGTTTGAATAATATGCCGAGAAGGTTAAGAATATCTCGAATAATACTTCTGATACTGCTAAATTGATTCTCTACGGGATTTACAAGCAAACAACTGTTGGACCATCAATACCCGTATGTATTTATTTTACCTACATAAGTTGGTCATACTACTATGAACATATGTATATTATGCAGACATTAAATTATACTCATCTTTGTTACTTGCATCATTTTTAAGCTCTGGAAACAATTCCAAACAATATAATATGAAGCTTTGAATTCATGTTTCATTCACTACTTTACTTTTTCTTTTTTATCTGTATTTTAGGTTCCAGTTTCTCCCATGTAGAGACCCGTTGACTCCCACTCCTATTTTCAATCAGCTATAGATAAATGATGCCTATGAATTTCCAAATGCACATTTGGAAATGGAATTCTTACATTGATTACATGGAGCCATGGAGGAATGAAGTTGTTGTGCAAGGTTCATGGGAGAACTCGACCTCAAGGTACTGAATATTTGACAAATGATGTATTTTTAGTTTATCGTCCTACCAATTTTTTCAAAGCTATACGTTGTTTAGTAGTAGAACTTTAATGGCAAGTCCATGACATCTCTGTGTTTATAGGAGAGCACTGCGTAGGTCAGGCAAAGTTCAGTCTATTCTGCTAGTTCTTCTATCTGGAATTTACCATTACAAATTTATTGTAGATGGAGAATGGAGACATATCCATGATCGGCCGTCATTTTCTGATGAGACAAGACGTATATCTAACATCATTGACATCACTATGAGTATTCATTCAATTATCATAAAAATTATATAACACATCATCTTGTTTCAACTTTTAGTTATTCTGTCACTCTGGTTTTAATGATTATTCCTTTTCTCGGAATCAATGATGTTATAGGTGATATACAAAATATCTCAAGACATATTTATATTATGAAATGTCGTCATCATCTTTCCCAGAATTAATGAGAATACCTTTTATTGTTCTGTAGATAGTTATTATAATGTTCTCTATTAATGTAATTTATTGTTATGGCAACAAATGGATATCCTTTCAGGGCCATGGATTTCCTGGTAGAACTTTTAGGTAACTTGGTCGGCCATCTAGATTGGTCCATGTCACAAGCCTGCACTGACTCTTACACCAAGACATTGAAGAAATAATATGGCTGCATGTCAGCTCCATCTTTACAGTAATATTTCTAAACACGAAATTTGAAGTTATCTAGTAGTTAGCTTAGGTCTAGATGTGAAAACCAAGCTTATGACCTATTCGGTATTTATGGTAGCATTTTATGTTTTTCCATGCATTGTTTGTTGTCAGTTTCATTTCGTGTCTTCTCATGTCATAGATCAAAACAACCAAATAATATCCCTTATATAACCTGGTCTCAAGGGTGTCACGAAGTATGGCACGACTGTAAGGCTTGTTGTTTGCATTAGAGTATGTAGGTTTGAGTCACGAAAAAAGTCACTTCAATTTGCATACATCTTGTCCCACATCCTTCGAATAATAGGTATGGGTATTTTGCAGAGTAGGATTATGTTATAATTGTTGTGTTTTTATACCTATTTGACAGCATCTTTAATTATACTACTATGTTTTTTGCTTATTATGTTCAGTTTAACATGTTTTACCTGTTGATCCCTGTAGGGTTCTACTTGGTAATTTATTGTTTTGGCAATATTTTCGATATTATTATTTATATAAATTAGCAAATTCTAATTTGTTCATTTTTTGTGGTATTTTGACTAATATCGGCCTGAAACTTATTCTATTACAATATGGAATTTCTCATTCGTTTTGCTAGTGGTGACATCCCTCTTATTGTCTTTGGTAGCTACGATGGTGTAATAAAAGTTCTTTCTATGGTAACACGGAACGTATGAACAAATTCCACATAAATTTGTTGATTCTGAAATATTCCTTTTAGATTTAAATTTGACAACTATAATGATCTTTGGCTGCTTACTTGTTCGAATGTATACTAGCGTTTACAAAGGATAAATTTCTTGCTTGATGACAGTATGGCATCTTCTGGTGAGGTAATTCCTTAAAATTGTATGCTATGTTGTATACCATGACTTACCTATTTGTAACACTCTATCATGGCATTTGTTGGCTTTATGTTCTTAAGTCATCTACCCGAGGATGAAACTAGCCTTTTCTGATTAAATTATATATTTTCTATTGATGCTTCTCTGTAGAGTACACTGATGTTGTAGAGAATTATTGTGTAAAAAATTGATAATGGAAGAAAAATAGTAGCAGCAACAACATCTATTATGTTGCAATTGCGTGAAGAATCCTGATATTATTCTTTTAGTAATGAGGTCACTCATATTCTAGCTTGTGGAAAAGCTCAACAACATGCATCAGCTGTCAGAGAACTGCATCATCACTACTAAAATAAGCCAGATTAGCGACGTTCAGATACGTCGCTAATTAGAGATAATACGTCGCTAAAGTTAATTAGCGACGAATTTAGCGACAAAAAATGAAAGTCGCGAAAAAGCTAGTCGCAGATGACAAATTCGTCGTCCTACGTCGTTGTTTGCGACATCACTGCCGTGTCGCTGGGCCGTTACAAAGTTAGCGACGGAGAGCGACAACAACTATACGTCGCAAAACTAGCGACGTAGAGCGACTACGTAGCGACGTCTTATTCTATTTATGTGATGACATGGCATGCCTGCCACATCAGCAAAATAGCAACGTACATCGACGTAATGTTGCTACTTAGCGACGTAATAGCGACGTCTGAATACGTCGCTATCCGTCGTAGACCCGTTGCTATCCGTCCCAGAATACTGAAAAAAATTAAAAAATATAATATGTATTTTTGTTATGCTGTGTGTCTGTTTTTACAGTGTGTGTGAAATGCAGTGTTCGAACCATCGACAGTTTCGCTTACTGTTCTATGTTTTATCTCGGATAGAAAGAGCAATAGTTCAGGGTGCACTTCTCAGAGCTTCATCTTCACGTCCTTCACCTTCTCGGGATCCTGTACGACGTTCCGAGAGAGTGAAGGATGTGAAAATAAAACTCTCAGAAGTACACCCTGAACAGTTGCTCTTTCTATCCAAGATAAAACATACAATAATAGTCGAAACTATCGATGGTTTCAAATAATGTATTTCACATACACTGTAAACACAGACACACATCATCACAAAAATACACATTATATTTTTTAAAAATTTGGGCAGCACCTCCTTTGTATATCAGATCATCTCTTATAACCCAGCGTAGGTATATTTGTCATCCCCGTCGCAGATATCATCATAATTAACAGTCTCCCATCATAATGTCTACAACTAATAGATGAATAACAGTCTCCCATCATAACAGTCTACAACTAAATATCATATATGTACTCAATAAAAATACCAACAAATTAAATATCATATCACGAACATCCATGTGCAACAAACATACATGTCCAACAAACATGTATGTCCAACAAACATACATGTCCAACAGAGTCAAATAATAATGAAAATCAGTGTACAGAACGGTCAATGGGCCCATAGGGCCAATACATACAAAGATGATAAAAAAGAAGCTGGATCACTGAGGACCCCTGTCGCGCATCTGGGATAGCATGTACTCATACTGCTCCTGTGTGAGCTGCACCGTAGGGGCAGTAGGAGGCAGTACAATATCTGGAGTCGGCGTCGTCGATGGACCAGGAGGACGTATCTGCTCCAGCTCTCGCAGTCGCTCACCATGCGTAGCAAGGGTACTCACCATCCTCTGAGTACTCTCCTCAATCGAAGACGATACCTGAGTGAGTGAGGCAGACATGGTCCTCTACGATCCCTCCAGCTCGACCTGTCTACGCTCTGTGTGCTGCGTAGACTCGGTAAGCGTGTGTAAGCTGGCAGCTGTAGCCTGCTGCAGACTCATCAGCTCCTGTATACTGCGCTCGACCGCATCAAATCGTCTGGTGATCATCGGAGGGTCGGATCGTCACTCTGTGGTAAGCTGATTAAAAATCTGCTGCTATAATTTGTGATGCAGCTCATTGATCTGACGACGAATATCCTGAGCTCGTGACGACGCCTGCGAAGCTGGAGACTACGTACTGACAGAGGGGGCCCGGGATGACTTTAAAGCCAAATATGCGCCGTAGGATCCCGTACCGTAGTACGTACCCTTCTGAAGACCGCCAACGGCGGTCATCCAGAGGTCGTCCGGCGATGGAGCTGTAGGCGGCTAGTAGGAAGTACTAGCCCCTTCCTCTGCTGGCGTACTAGCAGCAGCAACCGCCTCCTCCTGTAGCCGAACAAACTCGGCCTAGAACAATGTTTGCTAACGTGTAAGTGTTTACAAAAGTCTATATTGATATCTATTTTCCTGTTTTCTAAATTATAGTAAATTCATATAAAGAATAGAATGTACATATACGTGCGTCGCCCTCTCGTCAATAAACTCCCCAGCCCTCTGATGGGTGACCAGGAAGACGGTCACCATGTTCGAGTCCTCACCCTTTTTTATCTGTTAAAATATATTATCTATTATTAGTATTAAACATTCTATCCAACTATATATAAAATGATGTTCGTCATAGGAAACGTACCAGACGACAAAACTGCTCCGTCATCGAAATGGAGCTACCACACCACTTACTGGCGCTCGACCGTGCCACCTTGGCCTTATCAGATCGCTCATGGTACCTGGCCTCGGCGAATCTAGCCTTCATCGTAGTCCACTGCTCTGGCATGATCAAACCATGAATCGGCTTTTCGGAGCGATCATGAGACTTCTGGTTGTGGATCGCATCACGGATGAGCTTGCCTGCGACGGCAGAAAATTGGGCCTCGATCTTCGCCGCCCGGTGTGGTGGATACAAATAGGTCATCTACAAGAAGTAAAATAGAAAATTTATATAATATACATAAAAGATTATTAAAATTTAAAAATAAACAAATTTTTTACCTTGAAGTGGGCCAACCAAAAGGCCTTCCTATCTGCGGGAGCATCTGAGTAGTTAATCTAAGGCCGACCATTTTTTTGCCTCAGAAATAACCCCAGCTGTCTCTGTACTGCAGGAGGCCGATATCTATACAATAATCAATTTCATGAATATATATGTACATATAATAATTTAAGAAATATATATTAATTAATTAACTTACTTCGTAGGCCCGTCCGTCCAAATCTCCATACGCGTCTCGTCCGGACGACCGTATAGAGGGTCGCTCTCACCTCCTGGCTGGGCAGGATCAGTCTGATCGCCGTTCTCTATATGCTCGGCGTCGGCTCTGCCCAATGAGCCGTCGGCAGGAGGAATGCTGGATGCGGGAGGAATGTTGGACGCGGGATCAGGAATGTTGGACGACGAGGGAGGAGTCGCCAACCTGCTAGAACTGCCCTGTCCTGGTAATAGACCAAAAACAGAATGGTACACTGGCATACTCGGATCAGATAATGAGGGTACAGAATCCGCATCCCCAGCCCGAGGCAGATGGGAATGCCTAATATAATATCCTCCGCGTCGTCCTCCTGGTCTAGTCATACCTGATAATAACATATGATAATAAAACAAATATACATATTTTTATGATAGACATAGCAGATTTTTCAAAAATCTCATAGTCACAGATAAAAGTGTCACTAAAGTGTCACAGATTTATATGATAAAAGTATCACTAAAGTGTCAAATATGATGATAAAATAAACGTACAGATTTAATCCTCTTCTGAAAATTCATCTAGTTCGTTTAGCTCATCATCTTCTTCTTCTTCTTCCTCCTCCTCTACATCTTCACTTTCATCTGCATCTTCCTCTTCAGATAATTCTACTTCTTCTACACAATTAGATGTGTAATGAGAAACTTCCGTCGTGTCCACTTCTATACTATTTGTTACAAGAGGTAGTTCATCCTCCTGATAAGCTATATCGTCAACCTCAAAGGTATTTCTAGCTTTGGTCTTGCATACTGCCCACCAGTCTGACCTTGTTGTTCCCCGTTTAGGATAACTTGTGAAGTATACGAGTTGAGCCTGACTTGATAGGACAAATGGTTCATAGGCTTGATATCGACGCCGATAGTTTATATCCACAAGACCGTGCTTGTCTACTTTCCACCCTTGACCATCAATCGGATCGAACCAATCACACCTGAATAACACAATCTTAACAGGCTCTATTCCATAACTATATGTTATCTCCACAATCTCCCATAGGATGCCATAGAAATCGTTGCCCACATCAAAATCTTTGTAGTTCGAAGATCTGATACACAAATAACTGTTTTTGGTGGAATCGAGATCTACAAAGTTGTCTCTGATCGGGCAAGTTGCTGACTTGAACCTAAATCCATTAATACAGTAGCTTGGCCATATTTTTATAGTATAAATTGGTCCCTTGGCTAGCATTCTAATAGACTTATTCTAAAGTCTTGCGTATGGACGATCGACCTAAATAACACAAAAAAATAAATTAAGCTCATTCTCAAGTACATATACAGAAAGGTAATTATAGAGTTCTCAAGTGTTTCATATGCACTAAACCATGATAGAAAATAATACCTCATTTCTTGTTCTAGTTCTTCTTCTGTTATGTGTGTCCTACCTGACCTCACATCATCATTAAATATGCTGAAAACAACATCGTTCAATTAATATAATAGTATAATAATTAACACTATTAAAATAATGTAGACGTATTAATTACTTATCCCTCCAGCTTCTCTACTTTATCATCATTGCAGTTGAGTAATACATAAACCTGAGCAGCCCTTAGCTCATCATCGTTCAGATATCTCTTCTTTATTTTACCCGATGGCTTTCCTGGGACATTGGATACTTTTAGTATTGTATCATTATATTCATGATCTCCGTCGTCATTTCTGGAAGCCCTCGTTCTATTAGTTGCAACATGAGGCTTGAAATACATCGAACAAAAGTTTATGATCTCCACGAGAACATAGGCTTCACAAATAGAACCCTCGACCCATGCCTTATTTTTTACCATTCTTTTTAGGTGATTCAAATGTCGCTCGAATGGGTACATCCATCGATATTCGACGGGTCCACCAACATGTGCCTCATAGGATAGATGAATCGGCAAATGCTCCATTGAGTCGAAGAATCCAGGAGAAAACACCCTCTCTAGCTTGCACAGTGTTACCACAATTTCCTTCTCTTGCTTTTCTAGACGATCAACGAGCAATTTTATAGAACAAAGATCCCTGAATAATATGCTAAGCTCCGTCAATGGATCCCAAACTGCCTGCGAAAGAATTCCCGAAATGCAATTGGAATTAACCTCTCCATGAATACTTGACAATCGTGGCTCTTCATACCCATCAATTTGTTTTCCTTCGGATCGACACATCTTCTCAGATTTGACATATATCCGTTTGGAAATTTTAGGCCCTGGATCTACCGACAAAGTCTCACTTTATCCTCCTTGTCCAGTGAGAAAATTAACTTCGGCAGGAACTGTTTTCTATTCTCCTCTATCAAATGCAACGCACGACATTTGCATATTTCTTCTAAGTCCAACCTGGCCTTGGGATTGTCTTTCGTTTTTCCCTTTACGTCCATCACAGTATTAATTATGTTATCAAACACATTCTTCTCAATATGCATGACATCAAGATTATGTCTGATCAGATTGGTACTCCAATATGGCAGATCCCAGAATATGCTCCTCTTTGTCCAGTTATGATCTCTACCAAATCTATCACACTTGTACCCAGTTGTAGGATCTTCGATAGCACTTGGAAAATCTTTAACCTCCTCCCATATCGTGGCTTCGCACCACCTTGGCGGTGGATCACCCTTCTCTACAATGCCGGCACGGAATGCATTCTTGTTCCTTCTGAATAGTTGATCTTTTGGCAGAAATTGTCGATGACAATCAAAGAAGCACGGTTTTCCTCCGTATTTCAAGCAAAAAGCCTTAGTACGGTCTATACAATACGGACATGAGAGACGTCCATGAGTGCTCCATTCAGATAACATTCCATAGGTCGGAAAGTTATTGATGGTCCACATAAGGGTTGCCTTCATCTGAAAATTCTGCTTCCTGGAAACATCGTACGTGTTAGCGCCTACTTTCCATAACTGATTCAACTCATCTATCAAAGGCTGTAAGTACACATCAATATTTCTCTTGGGATTGTTCGGACCAGGAATTATAACGGTTAGAAACATGTACTGAGTCTTCATGCACATCCATGGCGGTAGGTTATACGGAGTGACAATCACAGGCCAGCATGAATACTAGGATCTCGAAAGACCAAAAGGAGTAAAACCGTCAAAAGATAGCCCCAACCTGACATTACGCGGATCTGAAGCAAAATCAGGATACACTCGATCAAAGTGCATCCATGCTTTTCCATCGGATGGGTGATCTAACACTCCTTCAATCTGTTCTTGCATGTGCCAACTCATATTTTTGGCCGTCTCTTTCACCATAAATAATCTTTGCAACCGCAGCGTTAAAGCCAAGTAGTGCATTGAATCGGTCGATCTTCTTGCACCGGTAGACCTTCCTGTACTAGTGGTCTTATAGCGATCAGCACCATAAAATCTGCACACATCTGCATCCTTGTCGTTTTTGTAGTACAGCATGCACCTATTGCGACAAGAATCGATTATCTCGCATCTCATCCAGAGCGATCTCACCATCCTCTTAGACCGATAGAAGTCTTTAGGTAACTTAAGACCAGCCGACAAGATCTCTATAATCAACTCTACCATTCGGTTGTAGCATTCTTGCGACATATTAAAATATGACTTAATGCTCAATGGTCTTGTAACCACCTCCAACAGTGAATGATCCTCACAACCAGGATACAATAGATTATTTGTATTCTCCAACAACTCCATGAACTTTGCAGCATCGACATTCGGTGCCTCCTCAGCTGCATCATGAATGAAACTAGGCCCCGCATCATCGAAAACCATGTTCACGCACCCGTCGTCGTATGCATGATTATCTGAAACAAAATTAGGTCCCGCATGCATATACGGCTCAACATAAGGCTCCGGTTCTGATGCTAAAGACACAAGTTCTCCATGTGCGATCCACTGATAGTAATTAGGCGTGAAACCACTCGAGTACAAATGATATGTCACTTCCACTTCTGGATAATATTTTACGTTATGACATTTCACACACGGATACTTAATTTTGGTGTCGTCCATGTACTGATGGAACACCTTAGCAAAATATAGGAACTGCTCTACTCCCGCTTTGTATTCATCCCGCACACTACACATATCATCAGGACGATGATTGTACATCCATGAACGATTCCGTAAGTAGTAATTCATATCCATTTGGAAATAATTCTGTAAAGATGGACACACATTATCCAATAGGCACAAATTCGTATATTATGTCTTATTATGGGTCACACATTAGTAGCAGACAGTTACTAATAACCATGCTATATCGCACATAAGTTCTTATGCATCCAACGTGTACACATACGCTATCGATTCTTGCTGAACATTAACCATGCTAAAATAATCCAAAATCTCCTATCAACTACAAACCTTATAATATATATCTCACTAGTACACACTGATTTAGAATGACCCCTGACTGCCTACTGGCTCTTGTACACACTCATCTCACTCTTCATAGCTGCTTCCTTTAGAAAACATGGACATACACTATTTCCTGTACACAACTATACACCCACACCAATATAAGGTTTAAGCAGTACATGCTCTTGGTAGTTAAGACACTTAAATAAATTCAAGCCCCAAAATCTCATCACTAAACTAATCCCCAAGAGGACTGATACTAGGCAGTGCTAAATCAAGATGGATAAACCCATCAGTCTACTTTATATCATTTTACCAACCTGCTTTGTGCTTTTCTATGAATTATTATGGCTAAACATTTATGCACTCCGCTATGCCAATTAATTTCTGACAGTAGGTTCTATTCATGTCCTAGGAACCAATATACTACTTTCTAGTAACTAGCATTAAGTTGGGGGATTTATGGTTTTCTCTTGAAATGCATTAAGTATAGGTTGAGTTAGTACAAGAAATCTAACAAATTTGGGGGACTTTTTTTTTACACATCGATGCTTAATGTTGTTGTGTGTAATATAATTATGTTGATTACGTTAATCATAAATCTAATGGAGAATGAAGACAATGAGAGAATGGGCATTGCAAGGGAACCATCCCAAATTAGAAAACGATGGTGTAATGCTCACATGTATTATATCTTGTCAGCTAGATCGAGAAACTCTATCCACTGTCTAAGAATCCATTCTATAGACTACCAGATATTTTGCGTAGCAAGAACTCCCTCTATGATACACGACACATTTGTGTCTAGGAGCAACTTCCACTTTTCCTATATATGTTGGGACTCAAGCCCCCAAATCTCATCACTAAACCTAATCGTGTGTGCCTGTGTGTGTGTGTGTTCGTGGACAGTTTGTGTGCGTGTCTGTCCGTGTGTCCGTGTGTGTGTGTGTGTGTGTGTGTCTCTCTCTGTGTGTGTATGTGTGGGAGAGAAGGAGGAGGATGAGTTAGGTTAGGGTTTGTCGGAGAGGAGGAGTAGCTCGGATTGGGGGAGGAGGAGCTCGAGAAGGAGGAGGAACTCGAGGAGGAGGAGCTCGACAGGGGGGGTGTAGGGGTCACCAGGGAGGGAGGTAGTTGCCGGGGGGAGAGGGAGTCGTCGGGGGGGGAGGGATGTGCCGAGAGCTCGATTACGAAAATTTTGAGTTTTCGAGTGGGGGCGAAAAAAAGAAACCGGACCATGCCCTAAGTAAAAAAGTTAGCGACGTCAACTGTCGACGTCGCTAACCGTCGCAACCATTTTAATATAGGCGACATATTTTAATAATATGTTGCTGAACGTCGCTATTCCGCGACGTAGTGTATCTACTGTCGCCGAACGTCGCTATTTAGCGACGTTTTGCGATGTCAATAGAAGGGAGTCGCTATATTATATATTTAGCGACAGAATTTTATTTGTCGCTAAACAATGTTGCTAATATAGCATATTTTAGTAGTGCATGCAGATCCCACTGGAGGAGCTCAAGTAAGTTTTTGGTTTCGTATGAATTGGTGATTGATTTTCCCTTTTCCGTTTTGGTTTGAGGATTGTTCAGTTGTAGCTTGATTGATGATGGGAAGAACACTAACGAGTTCATAAAGAATGTGCTCAAGAGCTGTATTGCCAAGAATCAGATCACCAAGGGCAAAATCGACACCTTTAAGGTACTTTTTCTTCTTGTTGGAATGATTAATAAGTCGGAACGAGCTTTTAGATTGATTTATTATTTTTTTATGCGTAATAGACCTGCTCTCGATTATCTTATGCTACCTACATTCTCGTTGCCGTATGGAAAAAGTCACCTCCCTTGGATTTTTAACAGGTAGAGTTCAGAGAATGCTAGCTATGTGCAATTTCGTCCTTTAGTTTTGTCTTCTACTTATTTTATCTGCCATTTGGAATTCCAATCTCTTTCTATCTTCTCATGTATGTCTTTGGATGGTAATACTTTTTCCTAGTTTGATTGATAGTGCCTATACTATTATTTTGCGATATTTTTTCATATTGTAGATGCTTGCTTGTTGTCCTTCTGGAAATGGTCATTGTAATGATTATTTTTGTACATTAATGTTTTAATTGCTTTCTTTTTTCTGTAGAAGAGGAGGCTTTCTCTATTGTGGAAAATATTTAATAAAACTGTGATTTTTCTTTGTTGAATCTGTTCTTATTTTCCTAGATAGTGCTTGGAATTTTAGCTTGTTAGTTCTTTCAATTTTTTTTAGTCTAAGATGAATACAAAGAGTTTGTAATTGGAACCATGCTTGTATGAAATAAAATTTACTTCAACTTAATCTAGATTAACACAAACGCATTTACCAATGTCAAAAGACAATTTACTTTTACTAGATAGAACTTTAGACAATTTGCTAATTTTTGTTTTATTTGCACCAGGAATTTGAACCAGGATACACGGTTCCTATTAAGTTGACTTTGATTGATATAGTAGTGACTATCAGGTATTTTGCAACCCACCTATTTTTAATCATGATTAAGTTTCATAAATATACACCCTTTGATTGATAGATCAAATCAACCATGAATTAGTAATCAGTATGCACTTTTTTAATTGATCTAATGAATGTTAGTAAAATTCTCATCAATCATTATCGACCTGGAATCTGGGAGAAAGAATGCCATGGGTCCAATATTTTCTTATCAGATGAATTTAACCAATATATTAGAAATTTAAAAGTAAATCATAAATTTTAATAGTTTAACTAACTTTTGGGTTATTTTATTGATAAAACCAAGTCATATATGGTGGATACTAATAATCTTGTCGTTCTTTTTGAGCTGGTGGAGATATATAGTGGTGATGAGAGCTACTACTTCTGGGGTTGGAACTTGCAAGCAGATGATGAAGAGTGTCTTATTGGAGTACCTATGTCTGAACTTGAGCTACTTAAGTTTATGCATTGCTTAGGAGTTGTGGTCTTTGAACTGTGAATTTTTGTTTCTCTTGTTGTCGTGTTTTGTATTATACTGTTCAATACTTTCCTAAAAATCAATGTGTCCCTTTTTTCAATTTCTTAGAAAGAATCTGTTGGGTTGTTTGGTACTTTCCAAATGAAACTGTAGTTGTTTCTCTCATTAGGAAGCTAGTTGAATACAAGTGCATGGCTAAAATATCCAAATTTATTTATTTTTTTAAATTTCTTTACCTATACCGACAATTATGATAAAATGTTAGGAAACATTTGGAAAAGCACATACCAACGTTTTTTTTAAAAGGATGGGAAAGAAGATTAGTTTTCGATATTTCTATTAAAACGTTGGAAAATCAGTAGCCATTACTTCACAATTTTTGATGTTTGTTAAGCGTTGCTGCAAACGTCGTCTTTACATATACCAACGTTTATCTAAAACGTTAGAAATTCCCAACTGCGGCAATGATGACGTTTTTCAAAAATGTTGAAAAAACATCTGGAATTCCTACGCCAACGTTTTTGACCTTTTTCCCGACATTAATAAAACGTTAGAAAAGCAATTTTCTTGTAGTGACTGTTTTGGCAAGTACCTTATACATGGTCAACTCACTCTCATGCTCCTCCTTAATGGAACCTCTGGTGCTTACGGTGTACCGACAGCCTCATTTCCTTAAGAAATAGCCTCCTTGGCATTCTCATCCTCCTGAGCGCCATCCTGACCACCATCAGCTTGTTGATGATCAAGGTTGGGAGCATCTCCATATACTGGCTCTCCCATAACTGGATCCGTTGTAGTATCCTATAGAAATGGCTTAAAGCAAAATAACTCTAGAAATTCCTCAGATTCAGAAGGCTTCTCGAAATCCTGAGTGTTGGTCATGGTCTGATCCTCAACACCACTTGTCTAGTTCTATAGCTTCCTTTTCATCGGGTTGTAGAGTCTATATCCCTGTACAAGCTTAAAAATATCAAGACAATGCAGTACGCTATTCACAGATAGCGCTAGGACTTATCTGTTAAATGGCGACCAGTATTTAATCACGCCCAAATCTAAATAGCGCCACCTTCAGATAGCATGCTACAAGAAAAAACCCTTTTTACAACGTTGAAAAAATGTGTAAAAGGTCTTTTACAACGTTCAATAGAAGGACATTATATCCAGGGTTGTAAAAGGAGGATATCTTCCACAATGTTCATTTGATCATTGTAAAAATGTTGTAGATGTTCTTCTCATAACAGTTTATAAACATTGTTGAAATTTCTAAAATCTGACCAAAACTTTTCTATGACATTTTTTAAATATTGTAACCAATACTTTTAAAACAAATTGCACATGTTGTAAATATTGTTTCAACAACAATATGCAATTATGGTAAAAATAATATCTACCACGTTCAGTAAACATTGTATGTATATTTTATGCAACATTGTACAAATATTGTAAAAAAGTTTATACAACTTTTACAAAATGTTGTATATTTTATTCAATCATGTTTAACTAACATTGTAATAAATATTTGTATGTTGTAATTATAATATCAACAATAATTTAAAAGTATTGTAAATAAATTTTAGAATATTTAGAAATGTTGTTAAAATATTATCATACAACAATTTTGGCACGTTGTTGATAAAAATAGTTTATTTTAAGTACATTGTCAAAATAAATAACTTTGACAACTTTACATAACTGTTGTCAAAATTAATAAGTATTATAATGTTAATAAAATGTTGTTAAAGACAGTAGTACACAACTTTTGTGAATGACCATTGTAGCAGCCTTAACGTTTGAATATAAAACGTTGTTTGTACATGTAATTTAAAATGTTTTTACTATAAAGTTTGTAGAAGACCCCCCCCTTTTTAACAACGTTTTTAGGAAGTGTTGTAGATGGAATGTTGTAAAAAGGGTTTTTTCTTGTAGTGATGGGCTGCCACATGGAAATCTTCCCTAAGTAGCTAAGTTGTCAGTCATGATGACTGACAACATGACAGTTGATAAAAATCTCTTCGGATCTCAAGCGCACAGCTTATCAAATTTGCCATAAAGACGGCCTATTGTTTCTCAGCGTCATTCATCGATGGCGCGAAGTAATTGGAATTCCTCACAAACTTGATGCTCAGTGCTTTTCACAATTGGCGCCGATCAAAAGATCGTGCCATTCATATACTGGGCCAATCAATCAATCATTATCCAAAAGCAGTTAGATGACGTGGCACATATGCTACTAATCTCCAAAAATGCACACACAACACTGTCCATGACTAAATGTCCTTCTCTTAGAGAATGCCATGTGTCCCCTGGAGTTAAGTTAACCGTTCAAGCGACTGGGTGATTGTATGCCAAACAGTGCATAATCAGCCCTGTTTTATATTGCACGCCAATCATGATAACTACTTGACATTTATTCCAAAACTCTATAAAAAGAGTTTAAAATCACTCTTTAAAGCATGATTAATGATTATAATCTCCCGATCAATCTTCAGTGTCACGCTTAAGATCTTTTCTTCTCCGACATCGCATAGTCCAAGGGATAAAGTGATCGTCTTCTGATCAGATTCCTATAGTTATACTTATCCATAATTCAATCGTACTATTGTATACTTTTCTTTCTCTTAGTTTGTAGTTAAACTTTTATTTTTGAAAATAAAATGGAGACTCTGCTGGGGACGACTTTCTCCTCTGACAAGAATGTGACAACTCAATACGATGTTACGTCAGTTAGTTTGACACAGCAAACCTTGGCTGTCGAGTTGACCAAGTTGCTTATGAAGAAATAATTAGCGTCAGGGGTGCTAAGCATGCTTCTGCCACGCGCGCCACCACCACTGTTGCTCAAAATAAGGCATACGCTATTTTGACTCCAAAGACCAATGTCGCACCAAAGGCTGTTGCTGCTGCCCAAGACAAAGGAAAGGGACCTATGGCCATTCCCCACTCTTTCCCAGTCCTGGACTTGGTGGAAAACTCACTCGATCGTGCCCCCATGCCAATCAGTGTCAAAGCATCTATGAACAAAGGTTCTGCTTCCCTGAGAATAGGGCCTGCTTAGAGGTCACTTCCTTCTGTCCATAGGCGTCCCACTAAATGCACTGTGCCAATGCATGCAGAAGCATCTTGCCTACTCCATAATAATATGATTGGCGCCAGGCTGGTCCGCTCCAATCAGGCTAACGCCATAACTTCCCTATCCTACGCATATCAAGGACAGACAATACTACAAAATTCATTAACAATGACACTTTATATATGACACTTATTTCAAAATGTCACTAATAATACTTTTAATCTCGACTCTTTTAATGCACATCATTAATAGCTTTATCAATGACAATGAAAAAATATAACGGCAAAATAATTACTCTAAAATGATGATTAAAAAGATAACGTCATAAAATTTTTCTATGGGTGTCATCTTTGTCTATGAAAAAAAGATGTGAGATTAAAAATGATCTATTGATATTATGGGTCATATTTATTTTAAGCTTAATTGAGACCAAATATATGTCACAAAATATTGATTAAAAATGACATATTATTGGATCTAAAAAAATTACGTTATGATAAGTATTTAACTACAATAAATATTCCATTTTCAACAACGTAATATTATTACTATTTTACTAATAAATATGTTTTACAACACATATTATTGTTCGTGCTAAACACAAATTTTAGCAACAAAACTTTCAATTGTTGCCATTTTTCATGAAAGGCAAGAAAGTGAATATGCAAGTTGCTAATACGATTTTATCTAGTGTTGCTAAATATTTTTAAAAGTTTTTATTTGGGTAAAATTTTTGGCATATTTATTTAGAGGTAAACAAAACTTTTCACGTAAATAATAAAATAAATGGAAAGACCTCTGCAATCTCTCTAATAAATCCTAAGACAAAAAGTCTATGGGCAATAAAATACCTCTCCATTCCTTGTGTTCTCGCTTCCGACTGACTCTCTGGTTAGTACGAACATCGAGTCGACGACCTCTCTATAGAATACACCAGAATATGGTTATCCTAACAACAATTTGTTTTAACTCCTAATATTTTTTACTGTTATAATTTTCTAACATTAAAAAATTATTGGGAAATAAGAAAATCTAGAGTATAAATATCCAAAATATAAAATTTTATATTAAGTAACACATGATGTTTTTTCCAATCGTTATAAACCTTAGCAAAATGCCTAGAAAATAGAAAACAAAACAAAAACTACATCACGTGTGTTTAACATGATAAGCCTATTTATTATACCCCGATACCTAACCCCTTTCACAAATACCCAAGCCCGCAGCCAATCCTAATTTTCATCTTCTTTTCCTCTTCCCTCTACAAAAATCCTTCGATGCTATTAACTCTGTCAACCGTCGCTCGCCATTACCGTTATCATATCTCTACCCTCATTTTTGACAATAACTTCTCTCGCGATCAGCACGTCAAGGTCTGGCCCCTGTTCAATATTGAGTCTCAAGAACCCTTACAACTCTTCAAATCAGATCATTTTTAAAAATAAATTTTGATTATGTTATGGCTGTTTTGGGTAGCTAGATTCTTGAATTATGGTATCCGTACTGGAAGTGCAGCACAACCAAACAAATCAAATATTTGGGGATTAGAAAGTAGAAAATATTTTTGTTTGTTTTTTTGCTTGTTTATTTGTTGTTGTGTTGCAATTTCTGCTCTAAACATGTTGTACAGAAACCTGTCCTCGATGCAGCAGCTGATAGGCTGAAACCCTGTGATGAGCAATCTTGGAAGGGGTTAGCAAATTATTTGTTGAGGAACAAGTATTTGTATTCGTGAATACGAATATTTGTATTCATGTATTTTAAATTAAAGAAATAGAAGATAAATTAACACATGAATACTAATTTTGAAATTAAAAAAAATATATTAGTGACCGAGGAGTAGGTATTTGTATTCACGTCTTAATTTCATGATACAGCAG
>JANAVB010010198.1:24376752-24456800 GCA_029216955.1 Iris pallida
CAGAGTATCACTACAGCCTGCAGTAGGATATAGGACATTAGTTTTCAAGGTACTCAATCACATTAGAAAAAACTCTATTATTGCCATCTAAATCCTTATTGTCATTCGATTCTTTTGAATTTTAACTGTCCGCCTTTGTTATATCGCTTCTTTCTCAGAAATTGATACTCTTGTTTGGTCTATCTTCAGGATAGTGGACACGCGGTCGCACCGTACCATTCATGGGGATGCTGTAGAGGGGTCTGCTACCTCTCAGCCAGTTCAGCAGAGACAGGAGACTGCAGCTCCTGCCACCTCTGTTCGTATTGAGGCTCCAAGCAGCAGTAGGGGGTATGCCTCCACCGGCTCGGAGGCAGGACCAAATCATCGCAGAGGAGCCCTTCCAGCAGCCGCCACCTACAGGATACGTAGATGCGGCACAGATGTTCGCATATTTCCAGCAGTTCATGGACCGGCAGCAGGCTCGACAGGACAGGGGCATGGAGTTGGCCCTTACGACGGTCGCAGCTCGAACAGTAGTACAGCAGCCGAGGACACCGGGGATAGAGCAGTTCTAGAAGATGAGCCTCAGAGACTTCCTTGGGACAGAGGGGATCCTATATGCTGATGAGTGGATCGAATATATAAAGGAGATCTTCCGCCTGGCCCGAATACCGGTAGATCTCCAGATTGAGGCAACAGCTAGCCGGATGTGAGATCTTGCTCGTACCTGGTATCAGTCAGACCCCAGGGTGGGGGTAGCTGGGTAGACTTGGGAGGAGTTCAAGGGCTTCTTCAAGAAGAAGTTCTTTCTAGATTCAGCGCTCCAAGCCTTGGAGTCACAGTTCGAGAGCTTGGTTCAAGGGAGCCTGTTAGTGGTGGAGTATACTGGGGAATTCGGCTGCCTCGACAGATTCGTAGAGTGCTTGAGCGAGATGGCGAAGGCGCAGAGGTTCCGGAAGGGACTGGTCAAGGAGGTCAAGTCCTTGACCAATGACAACAGGGATGTCACTTTTAAGAAGATCTTGACGGGAGCCTTATTGGCAGAGGATGATCTTGAGCTTAGGCTCAAGAGGGGACGAGACCCTGTTGGGGGCAGCAGCAGCGGAGGCCAGGTCAAGAGGCCTCACTTCCAGCACCAGCAGCCGAGGCAGTTTCAGCCGCAGCCAATCTAGCAGAGGCCAGTTCACCAGCAGTAGTTTAGCATCTGGCACCCAAGCAGCAGACAGTTAGTTGCACATTCTGCAAGAAACAGGGCATGGATAGAACGAGTGCAAGAAGAGGCTCGGGAAGTGCCTTCTTTGCAGAGCGGCAGATCACCAGCTGAGGTATTGTGCTAGGTCTGAGGGACGAGCAGCCCAGGGAGGAGGAGCCAGGGCTCCAGCAGGCCAGCAGAGGGGACCGGCCCTGCCGACATAGCAGCAGAGGTTCATCCAGCACCAGCAGCAGGCCAGAGGAGGCCAACAGGGATGAGGATTCGCCATGGTAGCAGAGGATGCGGAGGCCATCGGAGAGCTGATCGCAGGTTTGATCCTTCTCGACTCCAGTCTAGCTTTTCAGTTATTCGATCCGGTGCTTTGCATAGCTTCACATCAGTATCTTTTGCGATTAGATACGGTATCGTAGCTGAATCATTGCCTAAGACTTATAAGATCATGACTGGGGGTGGCATCATCCTCGTGAGTGATGTTTGTAAGGGTCAGAGTGTAGTTTTAGGAGGCCGTGAGTTGGAGGTGAGCCTGCTCGTAATGCCATTGCCGAACTACGATATAGTACTCAGTATGAATTAGTTGAGCAGGCACCATGCCAGTATTGATTGCAGAGCAGGTAGAGTTCTCTTCAGAGCGCCGGAGGAGCCAGAGTTTGAGTACTCCAGATGTCAGGCAGAGCAGAGCAGCGGAGTCTTCTACGGAGTCTCGGTTGAGGGGCAGGCGATTCCACACCCCTTGATAGCGGAGTATATGGATGTTTTCCCAGAGGAGTTGCCTGGATTGCCACCAGACAGAGATATTGAGTTCTCGATAGACTTGGTTCCAAGAGCGAAACCCATCTCTCAACATGTCTATCGGTTGAACAATAGTGAGCTGGTGGAGCTGAAGAAGAAGGTGGATGAGCTACAGGACAAGGGCTTCATCCGTTTGAGTTCGTCGCCATGGGGTGCACCAGTGTTATTTGTGCCGAAGAAGGATGGGTCAGTACGGATGTGTATTGACTATAGGGCACTCAACAACCTCACGATCAAGAACAGAAACAAACTGCCGCGGATCGACGATCTTTTTGACCAGTTGAGTGGAGCTCGGTTATTTTCCAAGATTGATCTGAGGTTAGGATATTACCAGGTGAAGGTGAAGGGAGAGGATAGTCCCAAGACCTCTTTCAGGACGCGGTACGAGCAGTTTGAGTTTTTGGTTATGCCGTTTGGGCTAACCAATGCACCAGCAGTGTTTATGAACCTAATGAACAAGGTGTTCCACCAGTACCTGGATTAGTTTGTGGTTGCGTTCATTGACGACATCTTGGTATATTTCAAGACTGAGGAGGAGCACGAGGAGCATTAGAGGATAGTGCTGGAGACTCTCAGAAAGGAGCAGCTTTACGGGAAGCTCTCCAAGTGTGAGTTCTTCTTGGACCGGGTAGACTTTTAGAGGCATATGGTGACTGGAGATGGGATCTCAGTTGACCCCAAGAAGATCGTAGCAGTTGACGCATGGGCAGCGCCAACTTCAGTGGCAGAGATCAGGAGTTTCCTGGGGCTGGCAGGATATTATCGAAGATTTGTGCAGGATTTCTTCCGGGTTGTAGAGCCATTGACTCGGTTGACCCGGAAGGATGCTGAGTATGTTTGGTCAGAGGAGTGTCAGGTAGCTTTTGATGAGTTGAAGAAGCAGCTTATGGCAGCTCTGATTCTGATATTGCCTTCAGGATCAGGTGGATTCACTATTTATAGTGACGCTTCAGGGAAGGGGCTGGGTTGTGTATTGCAGCAGCACGGGAAGGTGATTGCCTATGCTTCCAGGCAGTTACGTCCCAATGAGAAGAACTACCCTACCCATGACCTGGAGCCGGCAGCAGTGATATTTGCTCTGAAGATGTGGAAGCATTATCTGTATGGAGAGAGGGTGGAGATTTTTACAGATCACAAGAGCTTAAAGTATGTATTCACTCAGAAGGAGTTGAACATGAGGAAGAGCAGGTGGCTAGAGTTGATAAATGACTTTGACATCCTACTTCAGTATCACCTAGGAAAGGCCAACGTGGTTGCCGATGCCTTGAGTAGGTATCTGACAGCCATGTGTTTGAGCATAGACCGTCACTTGCTTGCTGATTTGGAGAGCCTTGGGATTGAGGTGATTGTGCCCGGAGTACAGATGCAGATGTGGGGCATGCAGATACAGTCGGACTTGGTAGAGAGGATCAAGTCGCACAGTTTGAGGACGTTGCTCTGTGGTATCTCCGAGAGCAGGTTCGAGCAGGATTGGTGGAGGGCGAGTTTTCTCTTACAGAGGATGGTGCCTTGAGGCACGGTTCCAGGTTATGTGTGCCCAGCGGAGAGCTTAGGAAGCAAATTTTACCAGAGGCCCACAGATCTCAGTACTCTATACACTCGGGTGCCAACAAGATGTACCGAGATCTGAGAGAGCATATTTGGTGGTACGGGATGAAGCGGGAGGTGGCTCGCTTCGTAGCTAGGTGCTTGGTCTGTCAGCACGTCATGGCAGAGAGGCAGAGGCCCGGTGGATTGTTGCAGCCGCTGCCTATTCTCGAGTGGAAATGGGAGCATATCACTATGGATTGCATATCTGGATTACCTCGTATACCAGGAGGAAAAGACGCAATTTGGGTCATCGTTGACAGGTTGACCAAATCGGCCCACTTCTTGCCATTCAAGGTGGGTACTTCTACAGAGAGGCTGGCAGAGATGTCTATACGGCAGATAGTCAGGATTCACAGGGTTTCAGTCAGTATCATCTCAGATCGGGATAGTCGCTTTACTTCCCATTTTTGGAGCAGTCTGCAAATTAGCTTGGGCACTCAACTCAAGTTTAGCACTGCATACCACCCCCAGACGGACGGACAGTCAAAGAGGATTATTCAGACACTTGAGGATATGCTACGGACGTGCGTCCTGGACTTTGGAGGTTCCTGGGAGGATCATCTATATTTGGTGGAGTTTTCTTACAACAACAGTTTCCAGGCCAGCATTGAGATGTCATCTTTCGAGGCTCTGTACGAGCGTAGGTGTCGTACACCTTTATCTTGGGATGATATTGGTAAGAGAGCTTTACTGGGACCAGAGATGGTTGTTGACGCAGCCGAGAAGGTGAAGCTCATCAGGGACAGACTTCGTATGGTGCAGGACAGACAACAGCACTGGGCCGATAGCCACCGGAGGCCATTGGAGTTTGAGGTACAGATTAGAGTAAGATTAGATTTAGGTTGTTTGTTTATGATTTTGATCATGTTTGTTTATTATAATTATTTGAGACCTTGCTTGTGATTAGGTTGGAGACCAAGTTTTCTTGAGGATATCTTCGACTCGTGGTACGATACGTTTTGGTGGAGGTGGGAAGCTTAGACCGTGCTTCATCGGCCCTTTCGTTGTCAGCGAAAGAGTCGGTGACGTGGCATACAGGCTAGACTTGCCACCTGCACTAGTGGGGGTCTACAACGTATTCCATGTATCACAATTGAGATGATACGTGGCTGATCCTAGCCATGTGCTCGATCATTCGGAGATTGAGGTTAGACCTTCTTTCAGCTATCCAGAGCAGCTAGTGGAGGTACTGGATCGACGGGAGAAGGTTCTGAGGAACCAGGTGATACCTTTGGTACGCGTCTCATGGAGGCATCATTCTCCAGGAGAGTCTACCTGGGAGTGGAAGGATGATCATGCGCGAGCGTTACCCATATCTTTTTGGACCGTGAGGTATACTTTCTATCCTTCTCATCAGTTGTATTTCGTCTTTCAATTTCGAGGAAAAATTCTTTTAAGAAGGATAGATTTGTCACTACCATATTTCTAGTTTGAGGGTATTTTTTGTCATTTTTGGGGTTATTTGAATTTATTAGAATTTATTTGAATTTATGGGAATTTTTAGGATTTATTTGGAATTGTTTGAATGAAGGTTGACTAGGTTGACTTTGACTAGCTTTGACTTGGTAGGCTAACCTAGAAGCTAACCCTAGTTGGGTATGGACTTGGTTAGGTCATGTAACCCTAGTTAGACTAGATTTAACCTTTGGTTTAGTCATTTAAACCCAAGTTAAAATAGAAGGCTTTTAGACACAAGTCATGACTTGTGATTTTGAACCATTGTTTTTGACTAAGCCCAACCCATTAGCCATTAGCCAACCCTAACCCTAATCCACTGGTCCAGCCAATACTAGTCTAGGGATTCTCACCCTATAAATATTCTCCTCTATTAGGTTAAGCCTCTTTAGGAAAGAACAAGTTTTAGAAAGAGGTGAGTCTCCATCTTCATAAATTCCTAAAAAATCCAAATTAACTCCTTTTTCCCTCAAACAAATTGCAATAGGTTTTAAATTAAGTTTTCTTGCTGTTGTCATATTTATTTCTCAGTTTCATAGCAATTTGGTGGAGTTTGGGGAGCAAGGAGACACCATTCTTTGAAGCTTTTTCAGGACTAGTGACACCATTAGGTAAATCACAAAAACTCCTTGTTAGATGTTGTTTTTATTGCATGATGACCTAGATCTAAGGGTCCCCTATCTAACCCTAGATTTCTGTAGAATTTTGTGTCCTTTTCGTGTCCTAAATGGACACGTATCAGTCCTAGGGTTTAAGTGTTTGATGAAATGCCCCAAAGGGCATTTCGATTCAATTTTTAGAAAGTTTTTGAATCAAAAATATTGTTTTGATGTGGCTTGCATGTTCCCGATCGACTGGGGGTGATTTGGTGTCGTTTCGTGTCAGATTGGACACTTGGACATGCCACGCGCGTACGGACTGCACTGTCCTGCTGCTCGGGGCAGATTTCTCACTGGTTAGGACACGAGGATACGTGAAACTCGACACACGCCTTGGGGCACTGACTGACATGCCACGTGTCAAGTTTCAGATGCCCACGTGGCATGTCGAGGGAGAAATCACCATCACACTGTTGGTGTACTGACTGTTCAGTCATTTAAATCGGGTTCTGATACGTCGTATTGGACACATCTGTACGACACGACACGACGGTGCAGGGTGACACGAAGGAAGCCTGACAGCTGGCAAACACTTGGGTGGGTGCACGAGACACGAAGTATCCTGTGTCGGATGCACGATACGCGTGCACTTGTGCACGAAGCTGTACTGGTTTTCTGTGTCAGTGTGCACTGTAGGTGTTTATTTTGTGTTGGACACGTCGTGTCACACTATAGGGGACACATGTTGGACCCTGGGACACACTTACATATTGTATTTTCATTACCAACCCTTAGTTTTGCATTTTAGTTTAATTTCAAATATTTTTTAGCAATTACCTAAATTTCTGAAACTATGTATCATTTCCTGTATTTTCCAGATTTTGAAATAAACTTTGGCAACTAAATTAACCTAGTTAATACTGTAATTAGCATGATTTTAAACTCTAATGTTTTTCTCCTATAGTTGATCTACTTGTGTGTCCAATTTGAGAGCTTTTCATTGAATATTGAGTTTGGAATCGTGTTTTGAATCATGGGGACTGAAAACTGTTGGGACTGAACTGAAATGCAATTGATTTCCTTTCCTATTTCTAAGAAATGTGAAACTGAAATGCAATTGATTTCCTTTCCTATTTTGGATAAATCTGAACTGAAATACAATTGATTTCCTTTCCTATTTCTGAGAAATCTGAACTGAAATGAAATGGTTGCTTTCTTTCTCATCACTGGTACTCATTCACACACATACCCCTCACATTGTCTCTCACTGCTCACTATTTACCTTCACATACACACACTATTTTACTTCCATCACTGTTACATCCTTTTACGTGCTGATTTCCCCACAACTGTCACTCACATACACCACACTCTCATGCCCACACACACACACATGCCTTCCCTCTCTCTATATACACATGTATGTATATAATATATGTGAATATCTATACATATGTGTATATGTATGTATATAGTTAATATATATGATGTGAGTAGCCTATATGTACATATATGATGATTCCTATATATATGTACTATAGCCTATATGCATATATATATATATATATATATATATATATATATATATATATATATATATAAATAAAAAAAAATATATATATATATATATATTTATATATATATATATATATATATATATATATATATAATTTTATATAAGAAAATATATAAAATGTGATGTATAAGTATAGGTTTATCGAGATAGTATGGTATTCCTAATATATGTGTATTAGCCTAGGAATATAGTCTATGAATGCTTTGTGAAGTAGTATAATGGTTAGAATAGACTAGTATAGACTTGATAGGCTTGCATAGCCTTGTAGTGGTATGTGTTAGCTAGTTTAGCCTTGTTTAGACTAGTATGGACTAGTTAGACCTAGATTGACCTAGTTTGACCATAGTTGACTTAGGTTTGACTTCTTGGTTGACCAGGGTTGACCAAGAGTTGACCTTGGCCTAGATTGACCTAGATTCATCTAGAATGCAATGAATTTATTATTGTTATCATTTTAGACTTGTTGTGACTTGTGCTGCTCTGATAAGGAGCCAGACACCTCTCCTCGGACAGTACATTTCATCCGGACACTCAGATACCAGGCGAGTACATTCTCTGATTATTTCATATCCTGCTTAGAATTATATTTCTGCTTTAGATTACCTTACTTGATGCTGTCACGACATTGTCACGGATTAGTACCATATGGATGTCTTCATGCGATGTTATCCCCCTCGGGAGCATCGGGTGCATTGTGTCATGTGCGTTTCACTTTTATCATGTACTCCTGTGCTTTCACCATACATATACACTCCTGTGAATTATGTACTCTCATGTTCACGGAGCACTCATGTATACTATCATGTGCACCCTTTCATGGGCCCCCATGTGATATCATGTACAATAACATAACCTGCTTAGATCCTTTTGTATTGATTGGGGAAAACGGGAGAGTGCTAGTAGTCATGTGAACAATTCCATAGTAGTGTAGATCATGTAAAACTCTTTAGTGTAGATCATGTACAAATCTGTTCTGTTCATATGTGCTATTATGTACTCTACATCACTAGCCACTATTAGTTCTCTATATACAGTAGCTATTTACATACAGTTCTCTTCTTTTACATCATGTACTTCCTTTCAGTTTCCTGTATCTTACTCTACAGCATGTTTATATTTTCTAACCTGCTATGATCTGTTGAGATATATTATGCTCGCTCCTGTCCTGACTGGACCTGTTGAAAATATTACAGAGGACGAGGGGGAGGCCTGTGTGGATACCTTCTACGGGGCATCCCTAGACGACACTTGCGAGCTAGACTCTCAGGAGGACCCAGCTCTAGACGAGGACATTACCCCTATTGTCTAGACTAGCTTAGTTAGGTCTTATCTCAATTATGTTGTCTTGAGACTAGTAGTTAGACTTTATTTCAGTCTCGAGATCTGAGTTATATATATTCTTTTATATTCAGTAGCTGAGACTTGTATTTCTGGATATTGCTGAGATGTTATCTTAGACTTTCTGATCACCTGTACTTCCTTGAGTTCTATATCATATCGTGCTTTCTTCTTCCTTAGTTGTGATTGAGTTTATTTACTGCTATGTCACCCCCATTCGGGGAGTATAAACTGCTTAGAATTATATTGTTAGATGTTGTGACCTAGGACAGCGTTCTACCGTCGACATTGCGACGTAGGCTGGACGTACCCATGTCTCGTGCGCTTACTCTAGGGTTCGGGTCGTGACACAGATTCCTTATAACCTTCTTCTGGCCCATGTGTGAGTTGACAATGTATTATACGAAAGATTTGAACTGCATGAATTTCATGAACCCTTATATCAATTCTTTGAGTTGCCTAATGTGTTCAGACCCTCAATTTTTTGATAACCCCCAAACGTCCAGATAGCCCAGACATCCAGATAGGGATACGGAAACATGGCAAAGCCCCAAACTTCAAGATAGGGAAACATGGCAAAGCAGATATTGTCGGGGATTGAAAGAAGCTCTCACTGCCTTCAATATCAGATAGGTTAAGATATGCTTCTTTTAGAAGGATTTATTAGCATAAGATATATTATATGCTCATCTCATGTTTGTTTTTTTCCTAACTCATGTTTACGGGTTTAAGAGCTGCTATATCTATTAGTTGCCTTGATGTTTGATCTTTTGCAAAAAAATCTTAGTTTCAATCAGCATCTCGACGAGCAGAGAAAAAGTCCCTGATAAGACGATGTTGCTAGAATCCAGACTACTTTCACTTCTAATACATACTTTATATTGTTTATATCCTATCCCGGTTGCCTTGCAAAAAAACTTATAGTATATACTATATGGACATTTGGCACACACAGTCATGAAAGATATAACAAATTAATATGCAAGCATAAACCAAGTAGTGCTAATTTGAGGTTCCGCTTTCAAATTGCTCTTCTTGAACTACTATGGTCTTCAACATTTAAGCATTAATATTTACTCGAAAATGACACAACAGGTAAAGTTATCCACTTGGGCTTTAGGATGTCACTAATTTTTGTTTGTTGGAATTCTTACCGGATATATGGATATGTTTTCGACCACCTGACTATTGATTCTCTAATATGAGATTCAATATAAAATATGAGTTTTGTAATTTATAAACTGATTTTACCCTTGTTTTGACCTAGCTATTGGTAGGTAAACACCATGCATGTCTAGATATAAATATATGCTAATCACACCCGATTTCGAACTGGAAATAGGCATTCTGACACCAAATTATGTAAATCACCAATAAAATTTAGATTAAACACTTGATTTGCAACCATAAATTAATGTGTATGTTATGTATATTTTAATCTCAACCTAGAGGATTTAACTTTAGTAAAAACACTTACGCGTTAGACCCGATATGGGTTTGTTCTGCTCATTTTTGTTAATATTCAGATTATTATCTATTTTCTGTGTTTTTTGTTATGTATATATCACATGGAGTTTTTGATGGTACAAAGTGCCAGGTTCTTGTCTTTATATTTGGATTACAATTCTAATACACTACTAAAATATTGGTATTTAGCGACGGACCATTCCTTTGATAAATACATATATTTTGTCGCTAAATATGTTTACCGACGGCTTACCGACGGATAATTGACGTCGATAAACATAACGTCGCTATAGAACATAGCGACGGATTACCGAGGAAAATACCGACGCAAGTATAGCGACGGATTAGCAACGAATTGTAAACATCGGCAATCACAGCGACATATTAGCGACGGATTACCGACATTTTTTTTGTGAGCCAAAATACCAAATTTTCCAGCAGGTCAGTGACGGAAGTTTTCGTCGCTGACTCGTCTGATACGGAATTAGTATCATACAGAAGCTCAGCGACGGATAGTTTCGTCGCTAAGCCGTCGCTGACCTGTAATTTTTTCCAGATTTTCGTCGCTAGTCTGTCGCAGGTTAGTCACTAGCCTGCAAAATTTTTAGATTTGTGTCGCTAATCCGTCGCTGGTTAGGCGCTAAACATTTTATTTAGACCATATTAAGTTGTTCCAGCTTTGCTCAAACTTGTGAATGGAGATGTCATACATAAACTCATTAACCCAGTATTTATACCACATTAAATATAACCCTAATATATAAAAAATAAACCCAAGCATACATAAACTCATCCTACAGTTGTAATATATTACATATACACTTACGTCCAATAGTCACAATATAGTCCAACAGTTACAATATAGTACATATACGCAAATATCGATCAAACCCCTAAAGTTCACACAAACTCATCATCAAATACAACCAAACAATAAACAAAACTCAAACTGGTGGTGGTGGACGTGGAGGAGGTGGCGGAGGCATAATCGGCCGTCCGTATGAATATAACTACCCTAGGACCAAACTGAGGATCTGCTGTACGTCCTGGAAAGGAATTACGTCTAGAAGAGTCGGCGACACGACAAGAGGCACTGTGGTCGGAGGAGAATCCGGTATAGTAGGCGCTATGGTCGGAAGAGCAGTCGTTGGCGGAGGCGCTGTGGTCGAAGCAGGAGCCGGTGCAGTAGGGGCGGGCATCAGACCTGCTGTGATCAGAGCTCCACTCATCTACCCCACATGATCCTTGAGGGCCACCAGAATCTGTGTAATCTGCCACAAGGTATAGGCGTCGACATTATCGTTGGTCTGTGGAGGTAGAGGTGATGGAGATAGAGGAGCTCTGGAACAAATGGACGGCTGGGATGCCAACGATCTGGTACCGTACACGCTGCCTCCTTTTTCTCTACCTGCGGCTTGTATCCCCAAGTCGTTCCTCACAGCCGGCGACGGTGGCAGAGTAGTCCCAGCTCCCCCCTTGGCAGTCCCTCCCTTACCGACTCGACTCTCTAATGTCTCATAAGTCTCCTATATTTATATAGGTGAATGGATTTAGAGTTAATATTGGTATTTCATTTTTGATGTAAGTATTGTTATGGTTACGTTCTCATACGTCTCCTAAACTATTCTTTGATTTATAATGCTACTTAGGGTTATGATTTAGAGTTAATATTCATATTAGAGTTCAGACTAACTATCTCGGTAAACTAAATATAGTTAAGTACGTAAAGACAAAGAAGAAATGTAATTAGATATAGGACTCGAAAAACTTACATAGGCTTTGGTCGCCTAATCATCTACGAGCTTCCTATCCTTCTTTCTCTTATGGGTACGTTCAAAAACTTTAGAGAAGTCCACGGCATTCGGATCTCCGCCTACCTTGGCGACCTCCTCGCATTGTAACAATTAAACATCAATTTACAACTAAATAGTAAACTTGAACAATTAAAGAAAAAAATAAGAATACTCACAATCCGTCGATAATGCTCTGTAATTGGGATGGATCCACCCGTGTGGTGACCACCCTTAGTACGGGCAGGCTTTGCCTTCTCACACTTGGCCTTATAGGCCGGAGTGTCCATCTTCTTCTTTATATCCTTCCAGAATTCCTCCTTCAACCACTCCTTGCGTCGATCACTACTTAGTGTAAATAATTCCTTCTGGTCGTTGACCATATCCCTCAACCTCTTGCTAGCGACAGACTTGTAGCACTTTCGGATCGCCTGATCTCTATGCGCTGGCCACTAGTATGACTTCTGCAAATAATGATAAATAAAAAAAGAGCAAATATTTAAGAAATATTGTAGACAAAGACGGTATTATTTAGACATACCTCAAAGCATCTCGAGCCAAATGAATCGTCTATCAGCTGGGATGTCCCCGAAGTTCAGATAGGGACCATAGAATTATTG
Source organism: Iris pallida (assembly GCA_029216955.1). Classification (NCBI taxonomy): domain Eukaryota; kingdom Viridiplantae; phylum Streptophyta; class Magnoliopsida; order Asparagales; family Iridaceae; genus Iris; species Iris pallida. Next base: position 24,389,172 of record JANAVB010010198.1, read on the forward strand.
ACGCATCAAATCCCCCAAATCTCTACCAGCCTGGATCGAAAAGAACCTGGAATAAACAAAATAATGTATGATTAGATAATAAATAGAGTATAGATAAATGTGTCTACTAACACTAGTATACTTACGTCGTTCCATCGGCCCATAGCTCGGTATGGCTGGCCGCTCTGGCAGAGTAGGAGGGTCTGCAATTCCTGGTCGACGTATGTACACTCCACTGTCGACCAAAAGGCCAGGATATAGGTTCGTCACAGTAGGAGCGACAGGTGTAGTCAACGGCATAGAAGATGCGGCACCAGCACTGGTAGGAGTAGATACTGAAGGAATATCAGGGCTACCTCCACCGACTAAAGAACGAGTGAACGACGGAGATAAGCCATCCTCCTTATCAACGAAATCATCCTCGTTAACTCCTGTGTGATCTGCAGCCGGAGTACTAGAAGGAGCAGGAGTAGGAGGATGGGTCGACCCAGATCCTCGAAGTCGACGTGTACGGCCTCGTCTAGCCATATGTAAATCTGAAAGAAATAAAAAATGATGTGATGATACAAATAATCAATGCAAATCTAATTGAAATTAAATAAAGGTGTGTTGATAGAAATAATCAATGCAAATCTAATAGGTAATACGTACTACTCTTCTTCATCTTCTTCGTAATCCGAATCTTCTTCATCTTCGTCTTCTTCATTTTTATTATTACTTCTACATTTACCTTCATCTTCAAATTCTTCATCCTCATCTGATACGTCAATTTCAGACTCCTCATCTACATGAGGTAAGTCCTCTATGTCAAGCTCTTCGTCAACTATATCATCCTCTACAGTAACGTCAACCTCCATGTCATCAATGTCGGCTAAACTCATATATGTTGGTTGATGCATGACTACCTTATCCTACTGGTATGCTTGATCTCCAATATTATATATATTTTTTGCTTCAGTTTTGAATACAGTCCACCAATCACGAGTCGTGCGTCGTCGACTAGGATAATTCGTGTAGTACACTTGGACTGTTTGACTAGCCAACACGAACGGTTCAAAACCTATATATCTTTTTTCTTGTTTTATATCAATAAATCTAAACTGTTTGTCAATTCTCCATCCTTGCTTTGGTGTTGTGTCGAACCAATCACATTTGAACAACACAATTTGGGTATCAAAAGAGTAATCCAGCTCAACAATATCTCTTAGAATACCGTAATAGTCAAATTTTGGATTAGAGTTGTAGACTGAACCCCTTACACAAACTCCAGAATTCTTAGTGGAATTAGCCTCCTTATCGACAAATGAGTGATTAATAGGCTTCTCAGTGGTTCTAAATTTGAAGCCATTGATGGTATATCCATCCCAATATTTTGCCCTCTTGCTTGGTCCGATAGCTATTGCTCGAAGTCTTTCGTCGGTCAATTGTGTGCCAGGACGAAAAACCTAAAATATTATTATCCTAATGGGCTTGTACCGGTCCTCGTAACAGAAAATATAATTGTCTTTATCATTATTCTCCTTGTAGTACAACATGTAGTCGTTTTGACAACAATCTATCTTTTTGTAGCCTAATCCGAGTTTCTGTATCATCATCTTCGACTTGTAAAAATTTTTTGGCAAATCTTTCTCTCCTTTTTGTAGCAACTCTCTTACAAACTGAACTATTCGATCGTAGCATTCTTGCGGCAAGTTAAAATCAGACTTGAGGTTCAACAACTGCATCACCACCGACAGGACAGAATGAGAATCACAACCCAGATATAACGGAGTATCGGCAAGGTTGAACATATCATAGAACTCCTTTGCAACAGGATTCGGATCCGCCTGATCAAAATTTGGACCGGCACAAGCCGCATTAAATACCAACTCACGTGCCAAGTTTCGATGCCGATATTGGAAGTGGTCACCAAGAGTGGGGTCTCCCACCTCCGTATTGAAGGAGGACTAATATTACGGAACCAAAGGTTCTCCTTGAGCCGTCCACTCGTTGTAGTTCGGTACGAAACCCTTTTTGTAGAGGTGCTCTCTCACGAGATCTACCTCTCTGAATGGTATATTACGACAATTGACACAATGACACTTTATGAGCGTTCCATTCATGAAATAAGGTTGGCTAGTGGCATATCTCAGAAATTTCTCGATGCTCGCCTTGAAATCATCTGTCAAACCAATCTTGCTCTCATGTTGCTGATTGTACATCCATGAACGGTTAACTAAGTATCGATTCATTATTTAAACCAATTTTGCACCAAGTACCATATATGTTTGTAAATACAAGTAAAATTTAATATAATACATAACTGTAACAATCAAGCACAACCATATATGTTGTATATCCACTCCTGCCTCAAAATCGGTATCAGACCATTAATCCTATAAGTATGGATATCAAAATCGGTAATATCGACCATTCCTATGAGTATCGATTTCAAAATTGGTTCTTATTAGTATCGACCGTATTGGATTAGAATCGGCCTATCAGTTCGGTATCGACCGTGTCGGATTTGTATTGGCCTATTGGTTCGGTATCGGCCGTATCGGATTGGTATTGGTATTATCGAATTGGTATCATCATATCAGATAGGTATCGGCCGTATAGAATTGGTATTGGCCGTATAGGAATGGTATTGGCCATATAAGATTGGTATCAACCTTATCGGATTAGTATCGGCTATATCATATCTGTATCGGATATCCAATTCCAATTTCATGAATTTTGAATAATTTACGAAATCCCAAAACCCTAGCTATTCCCATAATTCTAAAACTATATCTCCATTGTGTTTGTTTCGTGTCCAAAACTATCGCTAATGTTTACATATATATATATTTAACCGTGTCCAAAATTGAAAATATAAAAACACTAAAAAACATATGCAAAGAGGGGATTTACCGAAGATGAAGGAAGAGAGGGCACGCAAAGAGGGGGTCTGACCGGAGCACCGAGGAGGGGGACTGTAGAGGGGGGCAGAGAGGGGGAGTGGGGGTCGAGGAGGGGGCGCAGAGGGCAGGAAGGGTGGCTGTAGAGGAGACAGAAAGGGGGAGGGGTGATGTAGGAGGGTGCGAAAAGGCGGGTCGGAGGAAAGTTGAGGGGCGGAGAGTAGGGGACAGAGAGGAGTAGGGGGTCGGAAGGTGGAAAGGGGAACAGAGGGGGTCTGTAAAGGGGGTGGAGAGGAGGGGGTCGTGTAACGCCCCAGTCCCAAAATACGTAGGACTAGGAACATAGACATGCCAGCTGTATTTATACGAAGTATACTCCAATATATGGAAGTCTCGTATAAATATATAAGCTGTAAAATGTAGTAGAACCATAACTAATCTCATCCACACAAAATAAATGAATAAAGAATATCATATAATAAAAATGAATTTGTCTTGATACAATATGTTGGGCGGAGACAAATCTACTACCAACAAGTAAAGGAAAAGTACATAAGTAAGGATAGAAATTTGGCGAGCGAAGCGAAGACGATCCAAATGCAATCATCCTCGAAGAAATAGCGAAGATCACGGCTAGAGCTAGAACACCTGCGAAAGACAATAGCACACACCTGGCAAGACAACCAGGTCCTCAGAGGGATGTAACAAGACACATAATAGCATGCCATATAAACTGAATAAATATTGCTCAAATAAATAAGTCAATCGAATTTATAACATAGTCCAATACGCACCTACTGAACGAGCGTACCATCCCCCCAACCAAACAAGGATAGGAGATGGTAAACTAATTCACGGTAACGTATCTTCCCATGCTATGAATCCAATATGGTATCCGGACCCCAACAAGGTTCAATACCTTCTCATCGAAGTAGTAAGTCACACCTACAACCAAACAAGGACAAGATGTGACGAACTAATCCGCGACAAGTTATTGTTCCAAGCCACGGTCAGATACAAGTACCCAAACCAAAAGTACTCGTACCTAACGGATAGGGTAGACTACCATTCTAAGTGAAATGTTGTTAAGAACAATCCTTCCTACACATGGACCCTGGCTAAATAGGATCGGCATAGTCCCCTCTTGGGCACCAGAGGCCCCAGCAGGAAGAGCATGGGTCATCAACCCCGTATCTCCAGCGGAGAGTCCGGGTCACAATGGAAGTGCATCGAAGCCCATACGCTAAGAAATTGTCCTCCCCGCCCAATGACTACTGTGTTGTATCCGCAACACAAACCACTATAACCGCTAAGTCAAACTAGCATGCAACCTCTATTAGCGGTTATTCCTATCGCACGGCTTGTACGTACTGGTGGCCAGCCAATCACGCACTTCCATGTTCTATATGCGACACACAACTTCGTGTTTACAACGTATCAAGGCCAATGAATGCGACACACAAGGTGGTCCCTTAAATCTAGGTTTAATTTGTAAGAAAAATAATACACAGCAGGAAATATAAATGAACGGTAAGTTCTAACAGTTATGCTATGTATCGCAGTTTATTTTGCATAAAGAAAATAATAGACAGGCATGAAATATGAGCTAAAATAATTAAACAGCAAATGGCAAGGTATCTTGCCTGGTAGGACGCCTGGTGTGCTGCGATAATCATGGTGGCATGAACTGCGACTTTGGTACAACAACTATGCAAGGGGACCTCTGATGGTGGTACAGACCGGTGCATCGGGTCCAGAACGGTCAATTTAGTTGGGGTTGACATAAGGAGGAAGGACAGGATTGGCGAAGGAATAGGAATAAGGGATTGAGTCACGGATGGAAAAATAAAGGAAATTGAATAATAACTATATGATTTTTAGAAAAGTAATTATAATAAAAAAATGGTTTTCTTTTATAAGTCTAGAAAAATAATATTTTAAAATATACAAATTATTTTTAGGTAAGAACTCCAAGTTTGTCAAAATAAAAGTAAAAATTTAGGTAGGAAGTTATATTTTACTGGTCAAAAATAATTATTTGAAAAGACTAGAAAATCATTGTAAAAAGATACTTTTAGAAAATATAAAGTCTACAAAAAAATTTTATCTAGAGTTAAGAGTTAAGACTACACTTTGAAATTGTAGGACCAAGTCCCAATATAATATTTTTGTTACAAATAAGTTTCAAAAAAATACTATATATATTTAATAACAAAACTATTAAAGATACAAATGATAATAAATTTTTATCTCAAGAAACAATGATTAATAAGATATAATAATGTGTATACATTGTGTTCTTTAGTGTAAATAAAAATAATAAATAATAATAATAATGATAATGATAATAAGAATAATAATAATAATAATAATAATAATAATAATAATAGTAATATTAACTGTTGTTGGTAAAATAGCAGTTACTAGAAAGAAAATAATAACAAAAACACAAAGCAAATAATAAAAAATAATAATTAAAATAACTTAGTCAGAGGAAAGAAAAAAATAAAAAATCAAGGCAGCTGTTCTCTCTTTCGAGAGAATAGAATAGTTAAAAAAATGAAAAGAACAAGAGAGAGAGAGAATTGGAAAGGTTTTTCTTTTTAGAAAACGAGTGAGAGAGAGAGAGGCAGAGCGGGATCGGGGGGAAGTCGGAGGGTGGCGGAGCTGATGGTCGATCGGCGGTTCGGCGCCGGCCAAGGCGGAGGGAGTTTGTAGTGGTGGTGGCGGCGACTATGGGGTTTTGGAGGAGAAGAAGTCGTCGGTCTCGGCTGGGCTGGGGGTTTCAATGCTCCGGCGGTCGCTGGAGTCTACGGCGGATGGAAGGGAAAGATGATCGGAGGAAAGCGCGAGCGGCGGACAAGCGAGGGAGCGGCGCTGCATAAAAAGGGGTGGCCGGGATCTGGGCGCGGAGGCGGAGGCTGAGGGTGAGCGCGGGTTTCTTTGGCGCGGCTGCTCGCCGGGAAGTCGGACACGGGCGGCGAAGGGCGGCGGAGCAGCTGGAGTCCAGGCGGCCGGGCGATCAAGGCTAGACGGCGGCTTGGCGACTTCAGGTGAGGTTAGGGTTATGGTTTTGTTTTCCTTTCTGTTCTTGTTGACGGTGGTGGTGGTCCGTCCATTGGCCGTGGGAGCGGTAGTGTTGGATTTTTTGGCCAGTGGCCGTGGTGGTGGTTATCGGTGTGGGAGTAGATTCTGTTGGTGGTGTTAGGAACGGTGACGACGGTCGGGAAGTTCGGCCGGGGATCTGTGGTGGTGGTGACAAAGATGTCGGGTTGGTCGACGTTGGGTTTTGGTCGATGGTGGCGGCTTGGTTGTTTTGGTGGTCTGGAAGAAGGCAGCCAGGGAGTTGCTAGGTCGGGATGGGTGGAGTTGATCGGTTGCTGTGGTATTGACGGCAATGGAGACGGGGAGAAGAAGAGAGACGACGTCTATGAGGCGAGGGCGATGATTGGGTTAGGTTAGGGATTAGATTAGGAATTTATTGACGTCGGGGTGTGTCCGACACGAGGAAATTGTATATGTAAAAGATTGGAATAAGAAGCTGGACATAGACACGATGCACGTAGTTTTTGTGGAGAAAATTTTTGTGGAGGAATTTGGTGGATGATAAAAATATTGGAGGAGTACCTGCCTATTTATAGGATGTGGGAATTCCCAATTGGATAGGAACTAGGAATAAATTTAAAACCCCAATTTAGATAATTCTCAACTTAGTTTAAATCAATCAATCCGAATACAATTCCAAATCTAATTTAAATCAAATTAATTTCTAGTATAAAATCCATGAGATAAATAAATTTCAAATATGTAACCATTTAAATAAATCCAAAAATATTTAAATCAAGTTTTAAATGTCCTAATAATTTAAAATATGTTTTCCAAAAAATACTATAATAATTAATTTCGAAAATACATTATTATTTACAATATAAACATAATAAATTTTTATGAAATATATACGGGAATAATAATAATTGTTATTAATAACTGTTTTCATGAAGACTTTGAATAAAATAATAATTTGGAAACTTGGCTATGATAACAAAAAAATTATTATGTATATTATTTTGAAACTATAAAAAGATAGAGAATATTTTTCTAAAATATGTACGCTTGCACATATTCGCACTCGTCGAGCAAATTCGAAAAACGAACCTCTTCGTGTACGACGTACAATACGACTACGCGACGTACAATAATAAAATTTTAAATCAGTACAAATTTTAATAAAAAAATATAGTAGAAATTTAGGGGTTTTACTTCCTACCCAACTTAAAAGAATTTCGTCCTCGAAATTAAGAATTCGCAGGGGGGTGAGAAGACACAACGGTAGATAGAAGGGTTCGAAGTTGATATGGTCGTAGTCTAGGTTGAAGATATGATTACGAGGCATTGTAATCACTCTTAAATTCAAGTGATTAGAAAGTCAAGATGATAGATTTAGGGTCGAGGGAAAGGACGAGTAATTAAGACAAGGATCTAGTCACATTGAGTGTTAATGGTCACAAGAGATAGGATAGCTAGAGGAACTTCTAGTATAACTCCTTCGTCCTCCTAAAATAGGCGAAGGCGAAAGCAATATAGAGTTCGAAGGAGGCGTTATCGAATACGAGTACGTGATTCAAAGACGATCGAATAATTTCAAAAGAATTGTCAAGGCAGTCGTGGATGGGATTGTAAGGGCAAAGTTTAATTATGTCCCCATCCGCATAGAATAATAGACAAAAGCGAACCAATGTGCACTCGGTTGATCGGACCATTATGCACCGATTCTGATTAGACAATCTGTTAGTGGAGGCCTCCAATAACATATGTTATGAACAAGCGTGATAAAGAATTGAACTTGCAAAAACTAGGCTACATTAGCATCATTAGTCTAGATAGTAAAAATATAGGCACGATGGTAGATAAATAAAATCAAATATGAATAGTCTAAAAGTCATAAGGATCTAAGTCTTTTATTCCTATACAATCATTCTATGGTTTATTGACCAAGGCTTGGTTGACCAAATGGGTTAGATTCCTCTAGTCTCTATGGTCTTAATAGTCAAGGGCGTGTCGGGTCGTGGGGTGTTCTACCCAACTTAAAAGAATTAAGCTAAGGGTGTTTGGGACATCTAACTAGTAGGGTCAATCTCTAGCAAGCACGAAAGGAAGATAAGAATAGGGATGAAAGGAAGCAAGCAAGATGCAATTGATGAGTCAAACGGTAGTTCGAATATGGAATCGAGGAAAGAGGTCAAGTATGTGGATGAGGTCCTAGACTTCTAATCCTATACGCAGGCTTGCTTGGTACGGTAAAGTAACCAAACAATTTATCTTGACCTGCATGGGCCACCACAAAAACATGTAACGTCCCAGTCCCAAAATACGTAGGACTAGGAACATAGACATGCCAGCTGTATTTATACGAAGTATACTCCAATATATGGAAGCCTCGTATAAATACATAAGCTGTAAAATGTAGTTGAACCATAACTAATCTCATCCACACAAAATAAATGAATAAAGAATATCATATAATAAAAATGAATTTGTCTTGATACAATATGTTGGACGGAGGCAAATCTACTACCAACAAGTAAAGGAAAAGTACATGAGTAAAGATAGAAATTTGGCGAGCGAAGCGAAGACGATCAAAATGCAATCATCCTCGAAGAAATAGCGAAGATCACGGCTAGAGCTAGAACACCTGCGAAAGACAATAGCACACACCTGGCAAGACAACCCGGTCCTCAGAGGGACGTAACAAGATACATAATAGCATGCCATATAAACTGAATAAATATTGCTCAAATAAATAAGTCAATCGAATTTATAACATAGTCCAATATGCACCTACTGAACGAGCGTACCATCCCCCCAACCAAACAAGGACAGGAGATGGTAAACTAATTCACGGTAACGTATCTTCCCATGCTATGAATCCAATATGGTATCCGGACCCCAACACGGTTCAATACCTTCTCATCGAAGTAGTAAGTCACACCTACAACCAAGCAAGGACAAGATGTGACGAACTAATCCGCGACAAGTTATTGTTCCGAGCCACGGTCAGATACAAGTACCCAAACCAAAAGTACTCGTACCTAACGGATAGGATAGCCTACCATTCTAAGTGAAATGTTGTTAAGAACAATCCTTCCTACGCATGGGCCCTGGCTAAATAGGATCGGCATAGTCCCCTCTTGGGCACCAGAGGCCCCAGCAGGAAGAGCATGGGTCATCAACCCCGTATCTCCAGCGGAGAGTCCGGGTCACAAGGGAAGTGCATCGAAGCCCATATGCTAAGAAATTGTCCTCCCCGCCCAATGCCTACTGTGTTGTATCCACAACACAAACCACTATAACCGCTAAGTCAAACTAGCATGCAACCTCTATTAGCGGTTATTCCTATCGCACGGCTTGTACGTACTGGTGGCCAGCCAATCACGTACTTCCGTGTTCTACATGCGATACACAACTTCGTGTTTACAACGTGTCAAGGCCAATGAATGCGACACACAAGGTGGTCCCTTAAATCTAGGTTTAATTTGTAAGAAAAATAATACATAGCAGGAAATATAAATAAACGGTAAGTTCTAACAGTTATGCTATGTATCGCAGTTTATTTGCATAAAGAAAATAATAGACATGCATGAAATATGAGCTAAAATAATTAAACAGCAAATGGCAAGGTGTCTTGCCTGGTAGGACGCCTGGTGTGCTGCGATAATCATGGTGGCATGAACTACGACTTTGGTACAACAACTATGCAAGGGGACCTCTGATGGTGGTACAGACCGGTGCATCGGGTCCAGAACGGTCAATTTAGTTGGGGTTGACATAAGGAGGAAGGACAGGATTGGCGAAGGAATAGGAATAAGGGATTGAGTCACGGATGGAAAAACAAAGGAAATTGAATAATAACTATATAATTTTTAGAAAAGTAATTATAATAAAAAAATGGTTTTCTTTTATAAGTCTAGAAAAATAATATTTTAAAATATACAAATTATTTTTAGCCAAGAACTCCAAGTTTGTCAAAATAAAAGTAAAAATTTAGGTAGGAAGTTATATTTTACTAGTCAAAAATAATTATTTGAAAAGACTAAAAATCATTGTAAAAAGATACTTTTAGAAAATATAAAGTCTACAAAATTTTTTTATCTAGAGTTAAGACTACACTTTGAAATTGTAGGACCAAGTCCCAATATAATATTTTTGTTACAAATAAGTTTCAAAAAAATACTATATATATTTCATAACAAAACTATTAAAGATACAAATGATAATAAATTTTTATCTCAAGAAACAATGATTAATAAGATATAATAATGTGTATACATTGTGTTCTTTAGTGTAAATAAAAATAATAAATAATAATAATAATGATAATGATAATAAGAATAATAATAATAATAATAATAATAATAATAATAATATTAACTGTTGTTGGTAAAATAGCAGTTACTAGAAAGAAAATAATAACAAAAACACAAAGTAAATAATAAAAAAACAATTAAAATAACTTAGTCAGGAGGAAAGAAAAAAAAAAGAAAAAAAATAAAAAATCAAGGCAGCTGTTCTCTCTTTCGAGAGAACAGAATGGTTAAAAAAAATGAAAAGAACAAGAGAGAGAGAGAGAGAGAGAGAATTGGAAAGGTTTTTCTTTTTAGAAAACGAGTGAGAGAGAGAGAGGCGGAGCGGGATCGGGGGGAAGTCGGAGGGTGGCGAAGCTGATGGTCGATCGGCGGTTCGGCGCCGGCCAAGACGGAGGGAGTTCATTGTGGTGGTGGCGACGACTACGGGGTTTGGGAGGAGGAGAGGTCGCCGGTCTCGGCTAAGCTGGGGGTTTCAATGCTCCGGCGGCCGCTGGAGTCTACGGCGGATGGAAGGGGAAGATGATCGGAGGAAAGCGCGGGCGGCGGACAAGCGAGGAAGCGGCGCTGCGCCGAAAGGGGCGGCCGAGATATGGGCACGGAGGCGGAGGCTGAGGCTGAGCGCGGGTTTCTTTGGCGCGGCTGCTCGCCGGGAAGTCGGACACGGGCGACGAAGGGCGACGAAGCAGCTGGAGTCCAGGCGGCCGGGCGATCAAGGCTAGGCGGTGGCTCGGCGACTTCAGGTGAGGTTAGGGTTAGGGATTTGTTTTCCTTCCTGTTCTTGTTGACGGTGGTGGTGGTCCAGCCATTGGCCGTGGGAGCGGTGGTGTTGGATTTTCCGGCCAGTGGCCGTGGTGGTGGTTGTCGGTGTGGGAGTGGATTCTGTTGGTGGTATTGGGAACGGTGACGGCGATCGGGGAGTTCGGCCGGGGATCTGTGGTGGTGGTGACAAAGATGTCGGGTTGGTCGACGTTGGGTTTTGGTGGTCTGGAAGGTGGCAGCCAGGGAGTTGCTAGGTCGGGATTGGTGGAGTTGATCGGTTGCTGTGGTGTTGACGACAATGGAGACGGGGAGAAGAAGAGAGACGACGTCGATGAGGCGAGGGCTATGATTGGGTTAGGTTAGGGATTAGATTAGGAATTTATTGACGTCGGGGTGTGTCCGACACGAGGAAATTGTATATGTAAAAGATTGGAATAAGAAGCTGGACATAGACACGATGCACGTAGTTTTTGTGGAGAAAATTTTTATGGAGGAATTTGGTGGATGATAAAAATATTGGAGGAGTACCTGCCAATTTATAGGATGTGGAAATTTCCAATTGGATAGGAACTAGGAATAAATTTAAAACACCAATTTAGATAATTCTCAACTTAGTTTAAATCAATAAATCCGAATACAATTCCAAATCTAATTTTAATCTAATTAATTTCTAGTATAAAATCGATGAGATAAATAAATTTCAAATATGTAACCATTTAAATACATCCAAAAATATTTAAATCAAGTTTTAAATGTCCCAATAATTTAAAATATGTTTTCCAAAAACTACTATAATAATTAATTTCAAAAATACATTATTATTTACAATATAAACATAATAAATTTTTATGAAATATATACGAGAATAATAATAATTATTATTAATAACTGTTTTCACGAAGACTTTGAATAAAATAATAATTTGGAAACTTGGGTATGATAACAAAAAAATTATTATGTATATTATTTTGAAACTATAAAAAGATAGAGAATATTTTTCTAAAATATGTACGCTCGCACATATTCGCACTCGTCGAGCAAATTCGAAAAACGAACCTCTTCGTGTACGACGTACAATACGACTACGCGACGTTCAATAATAAAATTTTAAATCAGTACAAATTTTAATAAAAAAATATAGTAGAAATTTAGGGGTTTTACAGGTCGGGAGGAGGAGGACGGGGAACATAGGGGGAGGTCGGCGAGGAGGAGGGGAGTCGAGGGGGAGGTCCCCGAGGAGGAGGAGATCGGAGGAGGAAAGGGAAACAAAGGAGGGAAGAAATTAGGGAAAAAATTTTAGGGGTAAAAATTTGACATTGGAGAAAGAAAGGTTGTGTCTAACTTTTTACAGCAGCTCAACGACGGAATTTTCCGTCGCTAATTCGTCGCTAGTCCTTTAGCTACTAACTACCGACAAATTTAGCGGCGTTTAGTTTTACTATAATTTTCATAATAATTCAGTCGCAAGTTAGTCGGTATTCCATCGCTAAATAGCGACATTTTGAATGTCGTCGGTAAAATCAGTCGATAAATTACAGTATTTTTGTAGTGATAATGTATGATACCTGAAAGCCTGATGCTCTCTTTTATTAATTATATGATTGGGTCATTCCCTCAAACATGTAAATTTTGGCACCTTCTGAGCTAGAATATATTGTAGGCTCTTTTGTCATATTGTAACTTAAAAATTTTGGCTTCCTTTAAGCTACATTTAACCATTCTAAAAATCTTGATAAGAAACTTATATTTACTCTCCAAGAAAGAGGACTTTACAACAGGATTGATATAACAATTCCTTTGGGGACGCAAAGACACAATTTCAATGCTTGGCACGATATCAAGGGAGACTTAATTGTCAAATTTTGAATAAGGACTGGATGGAAGATGAATATGCATTGTGTAGTTGTAAAAAGTTTTGGAGAGAACAATTGGCATATTACAGCTTCTAAACTAGAAAGAAATGTCGATACTCAATGTTTAAATAGGTTAGTTACCATTTCATCAACCTTATATATATATATATATATATATATATATATATATATATATATATAATATATATATATATATATATATGTCAACAAACCATTTTATTCATAAAGGCCAAAAAGCTGAACCTATACAAGTATACCACTAGGCGCAAAATACCGAAGCCTATACACGTATACTGACAAAATGAGAGAAGAACGAAAAACAAAATGGCTAAGCTGGGGATAGGAGAGAGTTCCAGAAGACCGTATGGCCGTGCTTACAGAGGGATCTCGGTTTGCAGCACTACCGAATGGTCTCCCAAATAAGTTGGGTTGCGGAGTACTGGTGGCCTTCATATTTTGCCTTGTTACAATTTTTCCAGATCACCCACGTTGCGACGGCAGCTACGATCTGGTGACCATGGGAAGCAGACGCCCAGGTCGCCAGGAGGTCAGGGAAGTTGTCACCCCCATGAGGCATTCTGCAATGCTGGAAAAGTACTAGACCTTGACTGGAAGGTCCCCTTGACAGAGGATGTGGTTGACTATTTTCGATTGATGATCGGAGCAGCATGTGCACACAGAAGCAAGGCTAAACCCGTTAGTGTTGAGAGTGTCAACGGTGGGTAGGATATTATGAAGGGATTTCCAAATGAGTAAGGACCACTTCTTAGGGATGCATGTCTGCCAGAGGGATGCTATGGTTGGAGATGGCATTGTATTGCCAAGGATCAGCCTTCGGGTCGATCTAACCTAGAACGCACCACCGACTGCAGCGACCACTCGAGTTTATCAGCGTCCGCCCCAATCATCAATCCGTAACTGCGGATGCAATCGACTGCCTCTGACCCAACCCAGACCCGGATATTGTTCCAATTCTAGTTGTTATCTAAGGGGTCCCACAAGTCCTTGATTGTGTTGTTCCTAGGGTCAGCTGAAAGGTTGGGAAGCAAGTTGTCTCTAACCCAACATTCCAGAAATGGCGATGAATCGCCGTTGCCCACCTGTTGGCGAATCGCCGATTCTGCCCGATGGGAATGCGACGCTAAGCCACTAAGGATCTGCTGTTAGAGATGGCCGTCGACGGGTGGATGTCCTTGAAGTATATAGATTTCATAAACCTGGTCCATAAGTTCTGACTCGTGCGTAGCGTCCACCACAGTTTCATCGAAATGGCATTAACAATGTGGGAAAGTTTGGTAAGTCCCAGACCCCCTTCCTGGTAGGATGAGCCATGGTATCCCAGCAAGCCCAATGATGCTTGTCATTGTCGTCGCTGTGCCCCCAGAAAAAGTTGTTGAAGATACTCTCGATGGAAGATAGAACATTCTTGGGGGGAGCATGCAGCCAGGGTGTAGATGGGAATGGAATTGAGGACATGATTGATGAGGATCATCTTGCCTCCTGGGATAGGGTAGCGTTGTGCCAGCACTCGAGTTTCTTCCTGATACGGTTGATCAGGTTCTCAAAAATACCGATGTTGGATTTGCCGTACATGAGGGGGTATCCAAGGTAGTGGAATGGAGGATGCTTGATGGAGAAGGAGGTGGTGTTGGATAGGCTAGCCGCTTGTTCTCTCTTAATATTATTATGGTTGTAGATAACACTTTTATCTGGGTTGACCCTCTGGCCTGAGCACCCGGCGTATCTCTTAAGCGTATTGTGGACTACCTCCACCGACACGGCATCCTCGAAAGCCAGGTGGGTGATGATCGGGCAACTGATGGCGGTATGATAGTGCTGGAAGTTGGGGGTGCTCGCCATCTTATTAAGGTTTCTGCTCAAAGCGTCCGCCGTAATAATGAAGATGGTGGAAGATAGAGGATCGCCTTGCATAACCCCGTGGCTCGATTTGAAGAAGCTGTCTGCCTGCCCGTTGATAACCATGGAGAACCTCGAGTTGCTGATCGATGTCCACACGATGTTGGTCTAGGTTTCAGAAAATCTGAAGGCTTTGAAGACCCAAATCATGAATTGTCAATCTAGTCTGTCGTAAGCTTTCTCCATGTCCAATTTGATGGCTATGTTACCCCCTCTTGTTTGGAGTTTCATGCAGGTAATTAACTCTTGGGCCAATATGATGTTATCTTGGATAATTCTCCCCCGGACAAAGCCACTCAGCTCCTCCGAGATGATCTTGGAAAGGAGGCCAGACATATGAGAGGCGAAGATCTTGGATATGATCTTGTTGGTGAAGGTACAAAGATTGACGGGGCGAAAGTTGCAGAATGTCTCTGGGTTGTCTTTCTTCGGAATAAGGATCAGAATGGCTCTAGGGTAAGTGGCTCCCTGGAGGAAGGCGGAGACCGCATGGTGGATGTCCACCTTCATAATGTCCCAACAAGTGCGAAAGAAAACCACCGAAAAACCTTCTGGTACAGGCGTGCTGTGTACGTCAAGGGCCCAGATGACATCTTTTACCTCTCGCTCAGAAGGGGGCTGTTCGATCCGGGTATTGTCTGTGTCGCTAATAAGATAGAGAACCTCGTCCAGGAAAGTGTTGTCTTTGAGGATCTATCTTTGGAGAATAGTCGGGAATAGAACTTTGCGGCCGCCACTTGGATACCCTTTTGATCGCTGATGCTGGTCCCATTATCATCGACAATCTGATGGAGAGTGAGTTTCTGTCTGCGGCCATTGACGCAGGAATGGAAGTAGCTCGAGTTTTTGTCCCCCTCCCTGTCCCATTTAAGTCTCGCTTTCTACTTCCAAAAATTGGTCTCAACTTTCATCCTGAATTTGAGGATAGCTTTGGTGAGGTTCAGGGCGTCCCTGGTAGCTGGCGAGCAGTCAGTCATGTACCTGGCTTCGACACGAGTAACATTATCTTCAGCCTCGCGAATGGCTTGAAAAATATCTCCATAAGCTTGCTTGCTCCAGGCCGCTAGGGCTTTCCTCGTGGCCTTGAGCTTGTTGGCCACCCGGTTGAGAGGTTCAGGGGAGTCCGCGCTATTCCAAGCATCCGTGATCATGCCTAAAAATTGGGGGTGCCCGCTCCAGAAGTCCAGGAAGGGAAAACTCTTTTTGGACCGGCTGGATATGCTAGTAATTTTGACTAACAGGGGAGGGTGGTCGGATTCGGTGGCATTAAGGTGAGATAGCTTTGAGGTAGTCTCCATACCTTGCCAGTGGGCGTTCGTTAGAGCCCTGTCGAGGTGGGAGTATTGCCATCGGTCGCCTTCCTGCATGTTGCACAAGGTGAAGGCATTGCCAGTGAACGGAAGAGCGGTGAGGTGGGAGTTGATGATGAAGTTGTTGAAGTCTTGAATGGCTGAGTGAGGGGGAGGGCGGCCGCCTGTCTTCTCTTCTCTACAAGTGATAGCGTTGAAGTCCCCTATGCAAAGCCACGGGAAGAATCGCGCGCTTCGGGATCAAAGGGTATTCCATCCAGCAAGAAAGGGCTTCATGGATTCTTGGATGACTCTAATTTTAACGGCCTTGGAGCAGAGGATCCAAATGTCATGTCCGCCAGCAATGGCCGAATAAAAGCCTAACAGCAGTTGAATGGATTTGAGTCTCTTGTAGGAGATCTTGGGTTCAAGGATGATTAGGATGTCGATCTTGTGAGTCTTCTTAAGGCTGGTGATTCTTCTCATAGTAGGTTTGTTCGCCAGACCGCGGACATTCCAGGAGAGAATGTTCAGCATTAATGGGGCTTGGGGGGTTGGTTGGTCCGCTTTGCTGCGGACCTTGCGTGCATGGTCGAGGACTTTACAGCTCCTTTCTTTTCAGATTTCCTGATAGTGGTACAAGTTTCCCCGGCCGACTTAGTGGATGTGCTGAGGACAGTCTCCTTGGAGCTTATGTGGAGGGTTTCTTCGTGGGGTACGATCGATTCCCCGGTGAAGTCGAGGTCGGGTTCCTCTGGAGGGATGAGGAGGGTGTCGTCTTTGATACCAATCTGGTCGCCTTCCGACTGGAGTGGGAATCCAGCACCAAGGACCTGAAGACCTCTAAGGGCTTGCTCTGGTCCTAGAATTGCAAGGGTGTCTTCGACGGCGACTCCATGGGAGGTTTGGTGGTCTGTGGCGTTTGGAAGTTCTAGGAAGGTCTCCTCTGCAGCCTCTAGGGGGGCCGCTGGGGTCCTCAGAGACAGTTCCGGGGACCATGACTGAGTCGACAGGAAAGGCTATCTCCTGGGAGGAGTTGATCGCTTCTGAAACGAGGGCTTTGAATTGGTTGGATAGGGGTAGGTTTGGTGGGTGGTAGGGGATCACCGCTTTGTCTGATGAGGCTACTCTGCCGGATTTGCCTTCACTAAAGTTGAATCTGG
Source organism: Iris pallida (assembly GCA_029216955.1). Lineage (NCBI taxonomy): Eukaryota > Viridiplantae > Streptophyta > Magnoliopsida > Asparagales > Iridaceae > Iris > Iris pallida. The sequence goes on from JANAVB010010198.1 coordinate 24,406,399, forward strand.
TATGGGAGTTTGGAAGAGGAAGCAGGGGTGTTTGGGTAGGTTTATGATGGAGGTTCCCTTTGGGTTGGGGTTCTTTCCGCTTCGATTTTTTCTTGAGCTCTGGATGAAGACAGAAGCAGTGCTTTGAGAGGTGACCGCGTAAATGGCAGTGTGAGCAGAAGATGATGTGATTGTCGTAGATGATTTGCTGGATGTGAGTCTGGTTGCCAAGTTCGATGAGGATATGGTTGGGGGATCGGAGGTGAGGTCGAGTTTCACACATATCTTGGCGTAGTGGGCTTTGGTCAGGTTGTTGGTTTATGTAGCTGTGGCCACGTAAGTTCCGAACGATTTGGCTATACACCTAAGAGCCTCCTGAACGAAACAAATGAGGGGGAGATTGGGAAGGGTCACCCAGGCGGCAACCGTCGCTGAGTCTTCATTGGTGTTAAAGTTCGCTGACCACTTGATTATCTTCATCTGGTGGGAGTCTAAAAAACCCCTCATTATTTAAAATAATATTTGAATTTAATTATTTTGGATTTTATTTAATTCTAATTTATTTTTATCTTATTTATATTACATAAAAGGACTATAGTCATAGTTGAGTTTGAATATGCAAGACGACTAGAAAGTATGAAATGCTTAGCATAGTCGAGAGCTTTAACTAGCATGATAGCCATGTTAGGAACGCTATGGTCGTATTGTAGTCTCTTGCATGTTAACCATTCAAATTATGGCACAAGTTATATTTTTTATTTAATTAATTAGTTAAGAAAGCCTTTATGACTTTTTAGGAGACCCGGTTGCACCAAACCTTCCCAAACCTCTTCCAAGCCAAACCCAACCCTATGTAGGCATGTTGAGAATTAATAAATATTAATAATTACATATATTTGTATTTAATTCAGATTTGGATTGAATTCCATATAAAGAATAAATTAGTTCTATATTAGGAAAGAACTTTTTAAATTCTCAATCCAATCAATTAGCCAACTCACCAAACAATAAAATTATACCATAGTGGACCCCCCACCATATATTTTGGCCAAGCAACCCCCCATGGCCGAATACTCCATAGAAAAAGGATTGCCACTCTTTTTTATACATGCAACCCAATAAAGTCCATATATATACATCAACTTAGCCCAAACCCTAACCCTAACTTAAATCCTCCTTTCTTTCCACTTCCATAGCCGACCACCCATTTCCCTCTTCATATTTTCGGCAGCACTTCTCCCCCCCCCATATCCTTCATAAATCATCTCCTCCATTGCACATCTCTCCATCATTTACAAAAACTCATCTCCTCCACCATACATCCACCCAACCCCTCAAAACAAACCCTAAAAACTTCATCTTCTCTATCCAACCATCTATAGACATTTTCAACCCTTCCATACTCACCAAAAGAGGATTAGCAAGAAAGGATAGCGAGAAACGTTGGAACTTTGGCGAGGAGAAGACGTCACAACCTCTCTAGCAAGGACCTTTGGTAAGAAATTCTATTCTTTCCATCTCAAACCTTTACTAAAATTCTTTAGAATATATGTCAATAAATCTGTAAAAATCATATTTTGATGTCTTTTATTATGTATAATCAACCATAAAGGTGTCATGAAATATAGGCGTAATATTCATGTTTCGGTAGGATCAAAATTAACCCCATTGTGAAGGAACTATGAGTTATTGGTATCTATTCTAGAAACTGAATTTTATGTGTTTTCATATACATAAATTAGGATTTTTAATTATTTTTCCACGATTTTAGCAACTCAAATCTGGTCGGAAAAATTGTAGGTCAAAACTAGCTAATTTCGGGTAACCGGCTGACCTAGAATGTCCCAAACTTGTAGTATAACTCAACCCTTGTACCTATGATATTATTCTATGAAATAAATTATTTTATTATTTTTTAAAATATTCTTTTGGTTATTTTAGCAATTTTGAGTCATTAACTATGTTCCGGGCGAGTTTCGGGTAGACTAGCTGACTTAGTAATCAACTAGTCATAAATGTCTTTAGAAATATTAATTCTAGAATTTTAGAGATAAATCTGTAAAAATTTAGTTTAAATATTATTTTTATGATTTTTATATGATTTTTAAGTATGTTATTGAAGTAGGGGCATAACCAACTAATTAAAAGTTAGAAACCCTAAAACTGTGTTTCGATGTCTCGTGGAACCTATGTGTGATTGTATCGATCTAAATAATTCCATGAGAGATTGAATATAATTTTAACACATTACTTTGACTAATTAAGTCATATCGTAAGTTTCGTGATTAGTGACGTAATCTATTTAATTAATTATCTAGGAGCGTCGGGTTCCAGAGGCGTGGACGCGGGAACGGCGTTTCATATTCACAGCACAGAATCAGGCAAGATACCTTGCCACATTACTCAATGATTTATATATTCTTATTTTTAGTTGTTATTTTCAGTATTTCTTATTTGTTGATATTATAAAACTTTGCGTCCTAGTCACACTTGGGTGCAAGCGACTTTGTCGGTCGTTTTTCTCGCTTTTGTTTATTTTTCTTGTATTGACTTAGTCTAGTGACCACCCCTTTGTTGATAAGGTATTGGTATATCTTATGCGGCCTTAACACATACTTTATCACATGATATGAGTCACATGTAGGACACGTACTCGCGTAGTCATCCGACCACCGATACCTATGAGGCGTGCGGCGGTTTAGAGTAACTGCCAATAGAATTGCATCCCAGTAGACTTGGCAGTTACTATAGGTTTCTATGAGTCATGGATGTGACCCTACTAGGCATTGGGTGGGAAGAACAGTTCCTTAACGTATGGGCCACGTATGCACTTTTCTATTGTTGCCGGTTATCTCCACTGGAGATACGGTCCTGGATCCTGATACCTGATTTCCTGCTGGCCTCTGACATTCGAGGAATGTTATGCTTTGAGGCCCCTGGTATCCTGATGGGACCATACCTAAGTTCTTGCACCTGAGCCAGAGTGCCCATGTGTTGAAGGTTTGTTCTTAACTGTATTTTCACTGTAGATTTGGTAGGTACCCTATTGCATGCATCCCCTTTTACCCTCTATTATATATCATAGATTATATGGCATATTCTTTATGAATCTTGTTACGTCCCTCTAAGGACCTGGTTATCTCTCCAGGCATGTGCTTTGTGACATTTCGCAGGTGTTCTAGCCAAGGCCGTGATCTTCTCCATTTCTTCAAGGATGATTGCTCCTGATTCGTCTTGCCATTTTTTCAATCATTTTCTTGTATATCTTCTTTCATTTAAATTAGTTGGTAGTAGATTTGTCTCTGCCCATCTACATGTATAAATAAAAAATTCTTGAATTGATTATAATATTATTATTTATTATTGTGGATGAGATTTACTTATCATGGTTTTACTGCATCTTACAGCTTGTGTATACATACGGGGTTCCATACATTGGAGTATACTTCGTATTTATACAGCAGGCATGTTTACGTACTTAGTCCTAAGTATTTTGGGACTGGAACATTACATGTTTTTGTAGTGGCCCATGCAGGTCGAGTTTGTCACTTCGGTTGCGTTACTGTACCAATATGAGCCTACAAATAGGATTAGGATATAGAAATCTCATCCACAAGCTTCACTTCCTCCTTTGATTGTAAATCTCGAACTCTCGTCCGATTACCATGACTTTCTTTTGCTTGATTCCTTTCACTGTAAATCTTATCTTCTTTTGTGCTGAATAGGGAGGTTAGGAGATAACTCATACGAGTGTACATGTTATATTCCTCACTTACTCTATTAGTTGACTTTATAAGTTGAGTCGTATGACTACAACCTACCACCCGTATCCTTGTAACCTAGTATTAAAGTGTAACATAGTGATAATGAATATATGCTAGTGTAAGAGAGATATTTACCTAGAATATAGAGATTTTGTAGCCCATACCCATTGGTTAACCAAGGCCTGATACAAGAACCAGTAGGACGACTGTATACGCAAGCACACCGGATAAGACTTAGATCTTTGTGAAACTCGAACTATTTATTACTGCTTTCAACGTATTCTTCCGTACTTATACTTTAAACTACTATGAATGACGACGCTATTTATAGCCTAGTTATGCTAGCTTATTCTTTGTCGAGCTTGTTTAGGACAAATGTATACTGGGGATGCACAGAAGCATATTGTCTAATTAGAATCATGTATTATGGTCTGATCAACCATAGTTTACTTGGTTCGCTCTACATAGCATTATCCCACGTGGATTGAGATATAGAGGTATCTAGGATCTCATCCGCGACTGCATTGACAATTCCTCTTGAATTACATATTCGCCTTTGAATCACGTAATTGTATTCAATGACATCTTTTTTGAACTCTTTATTGCGTTTGTCTTTCCCTGATTGGAAGAACGAACGCTCGTATTTGATAGATAGATACAGAGTATCCCCATGGCCATGGTAGTTATATGCACAAGTATAGCAACCATCGGCCAAGCCATATAACAACAACCTTGCCTAAAGTTGCTTGTCCTTCCCTCGACCCTAATACTAATATCGTAACCTAATCTTTTAAGCTTGAAAAATGAGTAAGATCTTACCCTTGGGTAAATCACAAACCTAGGAGACTATCTAATCTCTAGGAATCAATTATTGTAAGTCTCCAAATATTCATCTTGATTCTTGGCTTAACTAGCAACCCATATGCCTTAACTCAAACCTTACTTGACTAGGCTCCCACAGTTTAGACAGAGAAGAATTGACCAAAACAAGGACAAGTATTACAAGGACTATGGTAGACACCCATTCCAAGATTAGAGATTCAGCAGATGTTACTCTAGGTACAAAATTCTATTATCAAAGAAGTGACTTAGTATTAAAACAACACATTCATCAGCTTAGCCAAAATCTGTAGCATGACGCCTCGTCATTATGTTGTATTAGTAATCAACAAGTGATGCATGAGCACTACATTCAATACCTTTAGAACCCTTGTGACTATTGTATAAGCATGAAAAATATGGAGTTCATGCGGATTACAAATTGCCGTATAGGTACTTTGGGCCAAACAGGTCCGCATGAAGGAAAGCTGCATAATTGTTCAATGACATATGTAGCCCGTCGACAATAAACAGCTGTAGAAGGAAGATATGCGGTCAAGAGGAGCAGTTCAACTAACAAAGCTGACAAGTCCTGGCAAAACATAAAAGTTTTGACACTTCGACAATAAAAGATAAGACGTGAGACGTCGCCCAAAAACAGGGTTCGTACGCCTCCACGCGGCCAGAAGAGTGTCATCTAAGCTGGATGAACCTTATGCCGCTCAAACTTATGCAGCCCCAAAGTTTCCAAATTTTATACAACCAAGAGTAACTGTGATCCAAGCCTCATGAGTCTCATGCGACCACACATGATCGAAGACTGAGAAAACTATACGCAACAGGACACGCGGCAATCTGACCAAGTCCTTAACTACCCAGATTTGCTGCAACAAAATCCCAATAAATCGACAGATGGCAGCTAAAGAGCGGGTCTTCGCGTGCTAATCAGCCACGTGACCGCAAGCCGTCTATGCAGCTCAACATACATTCTATTATAAATAGCAGGGTGCCACACCCCTGCAAAAGGCTGGCAACCTTCAAGAGAAGAGCAATTTCTTTACGAGCTAGAGGCTGCATCAGATAGTCCACGGAGTAAGGCAGAGTTGATAGCTCTTTCCCGCGCCTCCACCGCTACCCCCAGAATCAAAACTGAACAATTATACTTAGATTGTTTCCTAAGATTTCTTTCTAGGCTTTCCTTTGTACAAGCGAGTTTGTAATCAATTTCAGTGTTCTGTAATACCTGTCTTTGATTTTTTATGGCAAACACGATGGCGACTCCGCTGGGGACTTCCTTCTCTTCCGATGAGAAGCTGGTGACGCAATCTGACGCGTCCAAGCTCGGCTCTATACAACAGATGCTTATGGTTTATTTTGAACAACAAGCCTTCGAAGAATAGCTCTCTGAAGGGAGTGCCAGCCCGTCTAAGAAGCAAGCCAACCTAAAGAGGACTCGCAAGGCATCGGTGCACAAAACTGTTGCCCCCGACCAAGTTCTCGAAGAAGCTCCTTCCGCAGCCCAAGACGGTAACCAGAACTCTCCTGCGGCTTTGTTTTCGACCGCGGAGGACCCCACTGTCCCCAAATCCAGCAGAGAAAAATACTACGATATTGAGTTTTTTGTGGTAAAATGGAAATCTATGAGGACAAAGAAGGAGCCGCATAGAGGAGATTGACAATCTGTCCATGCGGCAGCCAACTCTGGCCGCAGGCAGCCAACTTATGCGACAACCAACTCTTGCCGCAGGAAGATGATCCATGCGGCAACCAGCTCTAGCCGCAAGAAGATGGTCCATGCGACGACCAATCCTGGCATCAAACATGATGTCTCATGCGGCCCTGTCAGAAGCTCTGTGTTCGACCGCCTCTCATGCAGGCCCGATGCCATGCGGCCCACTGAGGATGCGGGATGTATTAATCTTGACTGATTTTACTATGATCCTTTGACTGCTAAGTCAAAAAAGTCTAGGGCAGTGCGGGCCCAACCACCCCAGTCAACTGTCCAAGTTGCTGACTGTCAGTGGGCCCCATTGACTGTTATACGGGTTCCTAACATAAAGTTGTACAGAACCACACGCGTCCAGTCCCTCAGGGCCAACGGACAGGGTGGGACTTTAAATTCTCCCTCTAAAGATCCAGAGCAAGTGCTTCTACTAGCCACGGATCAGGGAGGAAACATGATGCCTAAGCATCCGTGCGCTCGGGATTCCCGAGTTCACAAGTTTGGTGCAAAGGTAGAGCAGCTTTCTACCGACTTACGTGTCATGATTACTCACAAACGCAAGACGGCATCATCGGCATGCAATGAGTCCCTCTCGGGGCGTCGTTGCACCCAAGTCATTATCAACTGCTGCTGCAATAAATCAGCAGCACCTGAAGATCGGCAGTCAGTTTTCCAGCGACTGCAGCAGCCAGCACCTATCCGACAACAACTCAAGAAACATGTGCAAATTCCAGGGGACGAGGAGTTTCCTTTCGACTCCTATAATTCAACTCAAAAAGATCCTCCTAGCAATGGAGGAAAGAAGACAGGCTCTTCCAGCCCGACCATCTCGGCCAGTATTGTAAGAAGACCCTCATCTAGGGGGTTCCCATCAACCACATGGGGTGTCTATTTAGGCACTCGATCCAAAAAGAAGCTTTCGGCACCCGGGGGTGCACCTTCGATCTCCTTGAGAGTAGATGAAGCTGGGGGTAGCAGTCCCCTCAATATATGTGACAACCCGGTGTACCAAGAGCATATACAGGGTATAGAGATCCTCAAGAACTGTGCAACAGACTTGGACATCCCTGAGGGCCACCACCCTCACCAAGATGATGCGGCTTCATGCACAAGGGGTAGCACCCCTTCCGAGTCTGAGGAAGATGACATTCCGACATTTTCTGACGATTTTTCTCCACAAGGGTATGACACAGAGAGCACCTCTGCTACGATCCCTTCCACCTCAACCCACGTGAGGACAGTCTTTTTGGCTGACAATGATCATAAAGCACCTTCTGATCGACAACATTTAGAAGTACTTGAAGCCATGCTCCTGTCCTTGGTCAAGTCCGTGGACGAAATCAAAGCCGCCTTGCCAACCCAACCAGCAAGGACGCCCGAACAAACAAGCTTGGGACTCGTAGTCAACGCAGACTCCAACACGATCGCCCCTCCTTTGGGTGATGATCCCTTAGGAGCATCTGTTCCTTCAGCTACATATGAAGCCAAGGAGGCAAGAAAGGAAGTCCAGGAGCTTCAAGTAATGTTCAATGCCCGAGACTCCTCTCAGGATCTCATAATACGGCTGCCATATCCCGTTGCATGGAGAGATATACCTTTTCCACCATGGTACAAGCCGTTATATATCGATTCTTATGGCGGAAAGACCTCTGCTAATCGGTACATGACTTACTTTGAAGTCACAACCGACCACTTGCCATATAGTGATGCCATCCTCACACGATTATTCATCGAAACATTGGAGGGGGTCGCGTTCGACTAGTACCGCAACCTTCCTGACAACTGTATCCATTCTTTTGATGGCTTCAAGCACATGTTCCTGGAAAGATTCTATGAAGTGGGGCATGATGTAACGATGTCATCTCTTATGGACGTCGTTCAGGAAGAGAGGGAGCTAACAAGGAACTATATTGAGCGGTTCTGTCAAACCACAATGAGATTGCCCCAAGGCAATCCCGAGAGCACCTTAATCGAAATCTGCCAGAAGAAGTTGCTTTCCGCAATTAGCCTCTGGATGGGTGACGATTAGTTTTAGGATTGGACAACCTTCATCATAAGTGCTACTAATATAGAGGCAAAATTGAAGAAGGCTCGCCAGTTGGGATTACACTTCCCAGATGGAGAAGATAAGAGCAGACGTCCTGGTTCTACCTCCAGCAACAACAACAGTGGTGCCACCTCCAACCGGGACAATAAGGGCAAACAGGCCATGGTCACTGATGCGACCCAGAAGCCCGAACAAAAATAGACGGAAGGTCCGTGGCCCAAGGTGAATTACTCATTTGAAGATGGTCATATCAAACCTATCTTTGATATGCCCTTGCAAGGAGGTAGGATCCATCTCCCTCCACTAAGGCACGAGCCCCGAGCGGCAAAAATGGAGGACCCAAAATATTGTCACTTCCACCGCTATGTCCAGCATTCCACTCATGACTGCTTCCAATTAAAGCGATACATACAGATTCTTATCGAATCTAAAGCTCTGTCGATAGACTTTGAAGTGGTTACCATGGTGGCGAATATGGTGTCAATTCAGTTCGGCGACTTCCCTCCAACAAGCACTCCAGACGGGGCAATACATGTCCCTTGGGCAACGATGGAGGTTACTAATCTTCTACACATCTGAAACCAGACATCTGGATTGATACATCTCACCACATCGCGAGGAGAGATCATGTGGGTGCATCCAGACTTAGTGCCCGAAGTTACCCAGGAGGTGTCATCTCCTACCAACAAGAAAAAGGACAGGAAGTCTAGATCCTGCCATACAATTTCAGCCGAAGCTGAAGAAGCGGCAGACACTATTACCCAGTATGGAGCACATGTCCAGCCCACACTGGGCAGTTCAGTCGAAGATCCTGAGCCGGCAACGTTGTATGTCTCGGATGTTCAAAGGCTGCCTCAGCCTCCATCGATAGATAAGTCCAAGCCAAAAGAAACGCGCTTCGTAAGGCCACTCCGTAATGATGCACCTCAGGGGCTGGAGAGACCTTACAACTTTGACATATTAGCACAATTGGCTCATACGCCAGCAAAGTTGTCGTTATACGAGCTTCTAAGGCTCTCCAAGGATCTTCGTGTCGCATTGAGCGAAGCACTCCAAAATATTGACGCCTACTTAACCCAAGTCAAGCCTCTAGGGGAAGACCCATCAGCATATCTACAGGACAGCAATGGCACAGATGCAATGCCCAATATCATATTTACTTTAGAGGATATGTTGATCAAGTCCAACTTGCATGATCGCCCCTTGTACTACACTGGATACATAGGCGACAACAAGGTGGATCAGATGTATATCGACCCTGGCACGTCAATAAGCATCATCCCTAAATTAACTTGCTCCCATTAAAGGTGCTTACTTTCTGGTCCTAGATAGAAGATAATGGAATCATACGGTCATCTTTGGTCAAAAGGAAGGTCCTCAATCTTTCACGCCACAAGAGTTCGATCTCGGACCCGATGCTAGAAGATTACCGTTCTACCTGTATAGTCCTCAAGCTAATTACTTCATGCAAAAGTAGGGGTACGACATGGGGGCTACCCTGGGTCAGAATCACGGCAGTGGTCGGCGATTGCCTCTACAGCCGTCGGCACCAGCTGGGAAACCTCAGGACTATTATTACAAATTCAGACACGGCCTCGGGTATGTTACACCAGCAACAATGCCCGAGAGTTCCGATGAAGAATAGGAGTGGCACTCTCATTCATCCGAGTCATCCACTTACGACTCCGATAACAGCATTGGAGATATATTCAGACAAGCATTATCTGTCAATATGACATCCGTTGATATTGAAGAGGAAGACGAAGACCTACTCAAACCATTTGAGTTGGAGCCATGGGTCTAACAACTGGATGCATAATAGGAGAAGCACTTCGAACTGCGAGACCTTTCCACTGAAGACAAGGTTATGCAAGTTAACCTCGGTGATGAATCCTCTCCAAAACCAATCTTCGCCAGTAAAAGCCTGACAGACGGCGAGTGGAAGTCATTGTTGCAACTCATCAGAGAATACATCGACGTATTTGCCTGGAGCTATGAAGACATGCCAGGGCTAAAACTCGAGATTGCACTCCATAAGTTCAACATTATTTGGACGTAAAACCAGTCAAGCAATAGCAGCGGCAATTTCGTCAAGACATCATGAATTCCATCGAAGCGGAATTAAACAAGCTTATACCTAGCGGTTTCATCCGTGAAGAGCAGCACCCAGACTGGGTAGCCAAGGTAGTGCCAGTCATCAAAAAGAATGGGAAAATCTGAATCTGCATCGATTTCAGCAATCTGAATGCGGCATGCCCTAAGCATGAATTCCTTCTTCCGATCACCGATATAATGATCGATAATACGTATGGCTTCGAGCGCATGTCCTTTATGGATGACTTTTCAAGATACAATCAAATCAAGATGTCTTTTGATGATGAAAAGCATACATCATTTCGAACACCGATCGACATATATTATAATACGGTCATGCCCTTTGGCCTGAAGAACGTCGGTGCAACATATCAACGAGATATGAGTGTCATCTTCAGAGATTATTTTTGCAAGATGGTGGAGTGTTATGTAGACGACATCGCCGTCAAGAGATGCTCCAAAAATAATTATTTATATGACTTGAGAACAGTGTTCGACCTCATACGGGCACACAACCTGAAGATGAATCCCTCCAAGTCTTTCTTAGGGGTATCCAGCGAAAAGTTCTTGGGCTTTGTCATTACTTCCCGAGGCATTCACAAAGATCCCGACAAAACAAAAGCAATCCAGGAAATGAATCCACCAAAGAACCTCCGCGAACTCCGTGGCCTTCTGGGAAGAGTAGCCTATATCATGAGGTTTATATCTAACCTCTCAGGACGATGCCAACCCTTCACTCAACTCATGAGAAAAGGTGTCTCTTTTGTATGGAACGAGGAATGTTAGTGTGCCTTTGATGATATTAAGGAGTACCTGATGAATCCGCTAGATCGGGTAGCCCCGGTTGCTGGAAAGCCCTTCCTACTCTACTTACGGGCGATGGAACACTCCCTCGGTGCTCTGCTAGCACAGAATAATGATGCGGTACATGAACAAGCCATTTACTATCTTAGCCGGATGATGGTAGGACCGAAACATAGGTATACTGTCGTAGAAAAGGAGTGCCTTGGCCTAGTATTTGCCATTCAAAAAATACGATACTATGTGATAGGGCAGACCAACCATGTTGTTTCACGAGTTAAACCCCTCAGGTTTCTCATGACCAAGCTAGGCGTACTCAGTTCTCGTCTAACAACCCAGGTGATACTATTTTCTCCATATGACATGATTTTTGTTCCGCAGAAGGCTATCAAAGGTCAAGCATTGGTTGACTTCTTAGCCGCCCATCCAGGCTCAAAAACAGCCAGAATTTATGAAAAAATTCCTGATGAAGTCGTCTCCTCGAACATGACTTCGCACGATGCCATTTGGCGAATGTTCATCGACGGTGCTTCAAGAACGGGGCCACAAGAGGATATCGTCGCTGGAGTCGGGGTGGTATTAATTTCTTCCTCCGGACTAGTAGTCAATCGGGCGTATTCTCTTACAGAACCCTGTTTGAACAACGTAGCCGAATATAACGCTCTAGTCATTGGGCTCCAACTCATAAAAGAAGCGGGGATCAGATACCTGGAAGCATATGGTGACTTGCAGTTGGTTGTTAACCAGATCCGAGGTTCATACGAGGTTTACAATGAGGACCTGATTCCCTATTATCAGACAGCAATTGCCATTATTACAACCTTGGAGGGGTTCTTTACAGAGCACGTTCCTAGGCTTCAAAATATCGAAGCCGTTGCCCTGGCAAGTCTCGCCGCTTCCTTGGCACCCCCAAATAATACTCAACATTTAGTCGACATAATAGGCCATGAACTGGTCTGCCCCAGGAACAATCTTCAACTGGGTATGAGTTACTTCGCCTAGATAACCAACGACATACAAGCTTGGAGACGCCCGCTCATCGACTTTACGGTCTATAGAATTCTGCCAGAGAATGTGATGGAAGTAACCTCAATCAGGAGACGCTCCCTCAGATTCTTCTACGATACGAAGACAAAAATGTTATATGGACGATCCTACGATGGCTACTACTAAGATGCCTATCAAATACAGAAGCCAAAGATGGCCTACGTGAAGCTCATGACAGTACTTGTGGGGCTCACCAACCTGGCCCGAAATTGCAAGATCGTCTTTGTCGGATAGGTTATTACTGGCCTACAATGGTCGCAGATGTAGTTGATTATGCAAAGAAGTACAAGGCTTGCCAGATCCATACAGATTTCATACATCTGCCATCTAAATTATTACACCCGACAGTGGTCTCTTGGCCATTCGAAGAATGGGAAATAGACATCATTGGGCCAATAACCCCGCTGTTATCTAGAGGGCATCGGTTCATACTTGAAATCAACGATTACTTCTCCAAATGGGCGAAAGCTATTCCGTTGACAGAAGTCAAGACATTGAACGTAATTAGCTTCATAAAACATTACGTCATCTACCATTTTGGACTACCCCGGAGGATTATCCATGACAATGGTCCGCAGTTTGTAAGCCATACTTTCTATCGATTTTGTGATAAGAATCAAATTCAGAACATGGCCTCGACAGCATATAAGCCCTCGGCCAACGGTCTGGCTGAAGCTTTCAACAAAACCATAATCAAGCTCTTCAAAAGTTCATGTCTGCAAACAAATGCGACTGGAATGAAAAGCTTGGTGAGTGCTTATGGCCGTATCGGACGACAATTCAGACGACTACAGGAAATATACCGTTCTCCTTGGTTTACGGGAGCGAGGCAGTCCTCCCATTGGAGACTCAGATCCCCTCACTCTGAGTGGCCATTACCTACCGATTAACGGCGGACGATAACTACCGCTGACGGCTACAAGAATTGAAAGTATTAGATAAGAAGCATTTACAAGCTCAACAAAGCATAGAGCTCTACAAAGCGCACATCTCTCGGGCTTTCAACAAGAAAGTCAAACAGAGAATATTCTAAGTTGGCGATCTTGTCTTGGCTATTCGCACACCAATGGTCATGACTCACAAGACCCCCAGCAAATTCCAACCTAAGTGGGAGGGTACGTTCATCATCGAGACCGTATTCTCCAATGACGCGTACCGTCTCACAAAATAGAATAGAGGCTTGCTCATGATGCCCATCAACGACAAGTTCCTCAAGAAATACTATGTCTAAACAACACCTTCCAACTATCTCCCAGATTGTGAGTTATATACCCTCTGGTATCGCTGAACTTACACTCTGACTTCAAATCTTCCAGATTGTTGAGTTACGTACCCTCAGATACCACTAAACTTACGCTCTGACTACTCCGAATGAATTCAAGTCTTATCTCTTGGTCATATCTATGAACTTCCTGGTCATAGCTTCTCTTCACCAAGAGTTTGTCTTAAAATCTATTACCTGCACCACCAGTACGCAGAAGGATAATAGGTCCATAAAACTTATCCTAATCTATTACTCGTACTGTCAGTGCACAAAAGGGATAATAGGTCCACAACAATTTTCAACAGAAAAAAACAACCACGTCCATATTACCTCTGAGTTGTCTTCCTATCCATCAAAAACAAATCACCCAGTGCATAAAACTTCCACGTTAATAGCACCTCTGAGTTGTTCTGTATAGCCCTATTATGTCTATTCCTACTATGTCCTCATTACCTCTAAGTAGGAAGGCTGCTTTGACCCATATTTACAACGTCCTCATTACCTCTGAGTAAATATGTTGGTTTCTTTTCTACTTATTATCCGTACTCGTATCGCCAGTACACAAAAAGGGTAATAAGTCCACTAAAGTTATCCCAATCTATTACTCGCACCATCGGTATACCAAAGAGTAGTATGTCCATAAAATGTCATTTAAATCTATTTGCTCGCATTTTCAAATGCACAAAGGATAATAGGTCCATAAAAATTTACCCAGTGGGATGTCATTTATCAAATACAAATGTTGTATTAGGCCCTCTAGTACAAGCACCACAGAATACCATAAATTAAATGGAGTGAATATACTCTGCTTGTTCAAGATCAGTTACATTCATAGGACTACATCGACGGCAGAAAGCAAAAAAGAAAAATTTGGCAATACATAGTTTGGTTTGACAGCACTTCGTCTTCAAGCAGTTTTATGGCCCTCGAAGGAAGTCATGTTTTACTGCTGAAAAGCAAACAAAGCTATTGAATCTCTAAGGAGCTGCCGGGAGGAGGGCAAATATAGCATGCTTTCCTCCCCTCTGTATTGCGGATGCCTTAGCCCCGCTCCCCCGAAGGACCATACCTTCAAAATATGGTCCCTGATGGTGGTTTCGCCTACTTGGAGAGCCGTGAAGGCAGGATGTTCATAACAACGCCTGACCACTGTCCAACACTCCGAGGTATAAAGGCTCTTCCTATGTAATGCATGTGGTTCGTATTACGTATTTCTGGAATATGTGTACGTATTTATTCTTGTATTGCATAATTTTCTTGCTTAATTTCCTCCCTGGGCTTGGTTTATTCTTGCTTTGGGTTGGCTTGGTTCGGTTTGGGATTGCTCTTGGTTCATCATGAACCAAGGGGTGAACCCCCTACCTACCACCACCACTACCATTTATTAACCCTTCTTCTTTCTCTCTCTTCATTTATCATCTTCTCCACCATTACTTCCTTACCTACCAGAGAGAGGGAGAGAGAGGTCTAGGCAAGTGCAACTTGCTTCATGGAGGAACTCTAATTTTATTGCTTCATTCTCTTCCGTACAGCATTTTAACTTACTTTAGAACTTGGCATTTTCACTTTCCATGGCTAGATTCTTCTAGATCTAAGTTTACTTTATTTTTGGATTTCTTGGGTTTTGATCTACTTAATCATGTTATTTCTGAGTTTTGAGGGTTCCATGTTATAGAGAATCTTGTTCTACCCCATTTTGACCTATGGAAGTTCGGATTTGGGCTCCGAATGATAGAGTTATGCAGCTTGGAAGCCATGGCTTATGGTGTACTTCTTCTTGGAAATTTAGAGAAGAAGCACAGTCCCGAGCTGCATGGTGTACTTGACCGCATGAACATTCATACGGCAAGTCAGTTCTAACCGTATGCACTATTGCCTTGACTTGACCGTGTGACAAGTTCATGCGGCAAGTATTCACGGCCGCATGGGACCCAGTCAGTTCAGCCGCATAGGGCTGAGGACCTTATCCTGCCGCATCAGCTTATCTTGGCCGCATGAGTTGGACCCAACCGTATGTGCACAGCCTTGATGAGCCGCATGAACCAGACTCACTCGCTGGCCGCATGAGTCCTATATCCGCTAGCCGCATGAACTCCCCCCCGTCAGCCGCATAAGCAATCACCTTGACCCAGCCGCATGGGGCTCGACTTGGTTGAGCCACATGGACTCATTTCTGCCAGCCGCAGGAGTACCCTTGCCCTCCTTGCCGTATGTGTCTTGCCCTTCTCTTGGCCGCATGAGTTCGATTTATTCCAGCCGTATGAGAATCCCTCTCCTGCGAGCCGCATGGGTCCTTAGTTCCCCCGACCCGCATGAATCTCTCCCCAGCCGCATGAACCCGACTCCTTCCCCAGCCGCATGAGATCCATCCTTGCCGCATGTGCCTTAGCCACATGGCTCTTCTATAGCCCTGTATATTGATATTTTATTAGATATTTAACGTCCATTTTATATCCTTACGTATTTTATCGTGAACTTGAAAATCATGAATTCATTTGATATGTTTGGAATTGATAATTGAGCATGACGTGACAGTGACCCGTAGTGGTGCACTCCTATCATGACTAACCTGACATGACCTGATAGTGGTCCGTTGTGGCACACTCTTGATAAGTACACCTGACATGATATATCTCGAATAGCTGTTGTGACGGCTACCGGACATGACATGACCTGTATAATAACCTGGACACCGTAGGCGATTTTGCTTGTACAAATAAACCAGTCCTGTCTTGCATCATGTCTAGGACAGGGACTCCTGAGTACCACAGTCAGGAGTACCTACTAAAATGGACTAAGGCTAATAACTAGATTAATACATCAGTCATGATAAGATTTCCCAGCTACAGGCAATCCCGTTACCTGGGCACGCCTTGGGATCTGTAGCCTGCCGTCGAGTAGGACATATTTCCAGGACACTGTCATGTGTTGCACCCTTCAAGCTACCTAAGGGTACATTCCTTTCCTGGACGATGTACCCACCTGAATTCAAGTCTAAATCATTCAACCCGGGTAACCTGGATGGTCTGCAGGGCTTGTGGCTGTGGAATAATCTCACTGCATCTTGTTAGTAATTAGGCTTGTGACAATCCTAGTTAGTTAAAGTATCAAACCGTAATTCTTGTTTGGCCGTTAAGTGATTGGATGGAGTCTAACCAGTCTAGTCTTGCCCTGATCCTGTTTCAGATTATTTAATGACCAGAATGCTTGTATTTATTTTACCGATAAATGGTGAGAATTCCAAGTTCTGTTCAGACGAAGGGTTACAACCCCAGTCCTTGTTTGTTTTACGGATTATAACCTGGTTATCTGAATAGTTCCATGGTTATCTCGTCGTATATCATCCTGATGTATTTTCTTTATTTCCAGTTCTTACTTTTATTTATATCTTGTGCTGATTGCAGGTTTTAGTTCCTAAGTGAAGCTTCCTTTGTGGCACTTGCTCTTTCTGGTGTCTGATCCAGCTAGTTTTGTGTGGCCAGATTTTGGAGCAGCTCCGGAGGATCTACCGACCTTTCAGCCAGATGGTGGCCACTAGACGGAACCCTGGCAACGAGTGGGTTTACTTTTGATCTCCCACTTTATTGTAAAAATATTCTTTTAAGGCGTTTAGCCGACGAGCACCTGTTTAGGTCGATTGTACTTTACTTACTGTCTGCCTACGGGCTGTAACATGATTGACAGATCCTAGGGTTGATCATGTATGACTAAACTCTTGCTAGTCCTAACATTTTGTAACGACTAGCTTCATGATCAGCTGAATATGTAATGTTTGGGATGCCTTACTATTGTATATTTAATGATCATACTTCTTGTAACCTTTTACTTACTTGCTTGTGATTGAGACACTAGGCTTGTTCATGACCTTAAGAGACTGTTGGCTTGTAGATAAACCCTCATGTATCTAGACAGCTGTGACCGTATAGCGAGATGGATTCCATTTCATATACGTAGCTGGCTATGTCTACCCCTGCTCTTCAGTATTCTGGTTCTGGGGCGTGACATCCTACCACCTGGGGAAAACTCTTTCGAAGCATGAAGGGTCCTGATTTGTTTGATGTGTATGCCAAAATGGCGTGGGGAAAACTCTTCCGAAGCATGAGAAGTTTTGAGCTGTCTGATGTAGGCGTCGAAATATTGTATTTTCACTCCATCGTCGGCACCAGTCCTGAAGAAGTTTGCTAGCTAGATCCCTACAAAAACAGGGGAAAAAGGGGATTTAGCACCAAAAAAAACAAAGAACTTTGTTATGCGGCCTAGCCAGTTATGCGACCCAGCCAAAACAAAACTCATACAGCCCCAAAGTCGTGAGGTCGGCTTCATAAAATACTCATGCAGCATTTATACTGCTCAGTTATTATCATGCGGCTCAATGCGGCTCGGTCATGAAAAACTCATACGGCCCGATACTCGTACGGATCAGCCACGAGACAATCATGCGGCCCAGCCATACAGTATTCATGTGGCCCGATCATAAAGTGCTCATGCATCACCTATGCGGCTTAGTCATGAAATGTTCATACAGACCCATCTTGAGGCACTCAAGCAGTTCAAGTTCGAATGAGCAGCGGTTATGCGGCTCATTCCATGCGGCCCAATCGTACAAGACACATGTGGTCCAGATAAGATAAGGCCACGTATCGACCAGGCTTATAGCAAGGGTAGTATATGACAGGCCTGCATAAAAATATGCGCTATGGCTATTTAAAATTTTAGTCATCGCCTGCTCACCATCCTTACCCTTGAGTGCTGGTTGCACGTTGGAACGAATGGAAGGAGCATCTGTCGCTCTCGACGGAGAAGCAAGTCCCTTCCCTTTGGCTACCGTACCAATCGACTTAGAAGCTTTTGGAGCCATAGCAGAAAGTATGATGAAGTCGAAGGAGGATAAGGTAATAGGGAAAAACCTCTCTCTCTGAATGACTCCTATTTATAGAGTTGCAGAAAAGAGCCTCTTCGATTCTCGAGATCATTAAGGATAGGGACGACGTTTGGGGAGTTTATCCCTAATAACCGTCGAGCGTCTTTTCGGTTTTGGAGATGATTAAAGATAAAGTCAACGTTTGGGGACTTTATCCCCAGTAACTGTCGGCTTCATCTCGAAAATAGATCCACAACCGAATCAGGAAAATTAAATGCAGCAGTAACAGCTGACAGGCTCTCTGCGGCCCGAAGTGTCCTAGTGACTCAAGATTTGTTCTGCGACTTAAGATCTCTCTGCAGTTCGAAAAGCTTCCTGCGAATTGAAGACTCCCTACGACTTGACATATTTTCATGCTTCTTATTCAAAATATTCCAAATTTGTAATTTGAAAACTTTAAAGCGGATCTTGTAGAAGCATGAAAATATATGGGCATGCAGATTACAAATTGCCGTATAGGTACTTTGGGCCAAACAGGTCTGCATAAAGGTAAGTTGCATGACGGTTCAATGACATATACGACCCGTCGACAAACAGCTGTAGAAGAAAGATATGCGGCCAAGAGGATCAGTTCGAATGACAAAGCTGACAACTCCTGACAAAACATCACAGTTCTGACACTTCAAAAAAAAGATAAGACGTGAGACGTCGTCCAAAAGCAGGGTTCGTACGCCTCCATACGGCCAGAAGAGTGTCATCTAAGCCGTGTGAACCTTATACGGCTCAAACTTATGCGGCCCCAAAGTTTCTAAATTTTATTCAGCCAAGAGTAACTGTGATTCAAGTCGCATGAGTCTCATGCGACCCCACATGATCGAAGACTGAGAAAACTATACGCAACAGGACACGTGACAATCTGACCAAGTCCTTAACTACCCAGATTTACTGCAACAAAATCCCAACAAATCGACAGATGGCAGATAAAGAGCGGGTCTTCGCGTGCTAATCATCTACGTGGCCACAAGCCGTCTATGCAGCTCAACATACATTCTATTATATATAGCAGGGTGCCACACCCCTGCAAAAGGCTGGCAACCTTCAAGAGAAAAGAAATTTCTTCACGAGCTAGAGACTACATCAGATAGTCCACGGAGTAAGGCAGAGTTGATAGCACTTTCCCGAGCCTCCACCATCACCCCTCCAGAATCAAAACTAAAATTGTACTTTAATTATTTCCTAGAATTTCTTTTTAGGCTTTCGTTTGTACAAGCGAGTTTGCAATCAATTTCAGTATTCTGTAATACATGTCTTTGATTTTTTATGGCAAATACTATAGTCTGTCAGGTTTGACACAAATAGAAATTTACGACTTAGTAGTTAGAGATCGTTCCCATGAAATGCTTTTGAGTTCGTTATCCTACCGATACTCATGTACACCATAGACAAGCGGGTCATTCCATCTTATCGACTCAGGTACCACTGTACATGATCATTTCCATTTATTAGGACTCGGGGTACGATCCTCGAAACTTATTCACAACTACCCTATCATGTTATCGATCACATCGTGACTTATTATTACCAAAGGTCAAGATACGATGTCACAACTCAAATATTCCTAATCTCATTATTTCTAAAACCATGTCCTAGTCTCTAGAGTGAATAGATTGTAAGCCATTCTTACTTTTAGGAATTAGGAGATCACGGATTGATTGAGGTAAATTGGTTCTCACTAGGATGATAAATTAGTGACTCGTGAACTTCCACTTTCTTTTTAGATCTTTTGTTGTCCCTTACCGTAACTTTGATATTTGGAGTGTAATACTAACTATTACCTTCCAACAAAATTTATATACAAAACTTAAACAAGTCCACCATCAAGTAGACATATCATGTCCCACTCAAACACATCTCCTTGCACTCTATTATTATGATACGACTTTTAGGTCAAAAGGTACTACCGATAACCCTTACCATAACACCGATGTACATTCCGACTGCAGTTAGAGATCCAACCTTGACACAAATCTTTTGGCCCAATATATAGTTGTGATCTACTCGAATTCCTCTACGCACATGCTACTAGTGTGCTACTTAATAGTGGCCTCGTGTGCTACTGAAACACAAAAGTCACGGAAGGCGCATCTTATGACTTACAGAACCTATTCTACCAACCAGACGAAAAATTTGCCCAACCACTTGAATTTGAACCTATTCTACATTATCCTAACCTAATAGGGATGGTTTAAAATTCCACAAAATTTTGTCCAGCTACTATAGATTAAAATCTAAAGTTCATGCAATCAAAGATTGAAGTCCAATTAGGGAATCTATTGAGACTCAGTTAAACCCATCATAGCCTATCGCCATATTGGGACTTTAAAACCAAACTTGATGAAATAGGCCCTCACCCCTATTATATAGGCCCCACCTCTTGGCTCACTAATTCTCCTTCCATAGATTTCGTAACTGCATCTCTTCATAGCCTATGTTACGCATCTCTCGGTACCAACTTGCTTCCGGATATACTCGACCAAGACCTCTCATACTGTCTTGACCAAACATAGTGGACCATATTAAATAGATAATACCTAGACTTCCTATAGAGTCTGTGACTATGATTAGAAATACATCATACTCCCATATATCTCTTTGAAATTTGACCTTATTAGAAGCCCTATTACTGTGCTTTCCCCGATTAACCAACTTCTATAAGTTGGGTAGAACATTGAACTTATTATACTCTCTCATAATGGGATTACAATCATGACCGTTCTTCTGTCTGTTTGGAATTTATGAATATTTTGCATTATTTTATATCCCTTTGCTCGTGCGTTTAGATATCTACGGTAACAGATTGCAACCTAATGTAACACCCAGTTTTTCAGAAGAGGGTAATTTTGAAATTTTGTAATTATAATTATTATTTAATGGTATTTATTTCATGTTATGATTTTTAGTGATTTTTAATTATTTTTAAACTATTTAAATTCATGACTTATGATTTGGTGTCTTGCTAGTGTTCATTTCCAGATTGAGGGGTATTTTAGTCATTTTTATAATTTTAAGAATTATTTGGGATTATTAATTATTATTTAGATTTATTATTATTAATTAGAATTTATAGAAATTTTTAGAATTTATTTTGGATTTATTTGGACCAGTTTGATTTTTGGCCAGTTTTGACTCATGTAGACCAATCTAGAAAGTAACCATAGTTAGTTGGGCTTGGTTAGGTCAAGTGACCCTAGTCTAACCTAGTGTGACTCAAGTTAGTGGTTAGTGATTTATTAGAACTTGAATTAGGATTTTAGAAATCTAGTTATTTGATAAATGGCTTGTGATTACACAAGTCATTTTGTGACTAAACTAGTTAGGACTAGCCAAACCTAGCTCAACCCTAACCCAAGGCCAAGTGGTCAGCCACCCTAGCTGAACCTAGGGATTCCCCCCCCTATTTAATCCCTCCTAGTTTTTAGGGCTAGCCTCTTTTAGGGTTCGAGCAAATTTCTAAGAAGGAAGGTGAGTTCCATCTTGTAAAAATCATAAGAAATCCAATTTAACTCCTTTTCCCTTCAAACCAATTCCATTGGAACCTAAATTTTCCCCCCTTGCTGCTGGAATTTATTGTTGTGCAGGAAGAAGCAATTTGGGGGACTTTGAGGCTTGAGGAATTTCTCCCATTTAAAGACTTTTCTAGTCTTTGTGCATCTATAGGTATAACCCTCATTTCTCCATTAAATTCCTGTTTGAAATCATGTTAGGGAAGCCCTAGCCCTAGCCCTACTGTAGGACAGCCTAAACCTAGGTTTTGGATTCGTTTCGTGTCCGTATCGGACACGTATCAACCTAGCATTCTAGGTGTTCGACCTATTGCCTGTGAGGATTCGATTTGATTGTTTTTAAATTATGTTTGAATAGAAATCTTTGTTTTGATCTCGCTTGCACGTTTCTGTTGCACTGAAGTGTTGTTCGTGTCGTGTCGTGTCGGAATCGGCGCGTGCACACACGGGTGCGCGCACGTGTGCACTGGCTGTGCATTCCCCTGCTACTCGGGGTGCACTGCGCACAGTGTACACCACTTGGACACGTGAGACTCGACGCATGGGTCGGGGCTGACACTGACACGAGGCTTCCAAAGTTTCGTGGATCCTCGTGTCGTGTCGGACACGGAATCGGGTGTGCACTGGTCGTGCACTGTACAGTGTGCAGTCCAGTTCCATTTCCTGTGTTTTTTTTCCATTGTTAATGGTTTAATTAATGATTAATTATCATTTTAATTTCTAGAACATGATTAATAACCTCTGTTAGTTGATTGTTCATATTAGTTTAGGTTGTTGTTTCTGAAATGAGAAGTTAGCATCGATTGGTTTTCTAAACCAATGTATTTGTCTGATACTCAAATTAGAAACTGGAATCCTATTTTTATCTATATAGATTGATGTTTTAAGTACCATTATTGTTCCTACATGTGTATTAACTCAGGATAGATTGATTTTACATATTAGAATGGGTTTTGGATTCATGAATAGGATTTTGGATTTTGAGTTGGGTTGAGAACTGAGTTTCTGGATTCAGAAATCTGGGATCTTGGATTTGGGTAAAACTGGGATTTAAGAAACAATAGATTGTTTCCCTATTCTTTTTCCTTAACAGAGATAACCTGATATGATTAACCTTGGTAAAATTTGAGTTTAGTTCAGTTAGTGCAAACTGTTTGATACATAAACTGGTATCTTCTTCTTCTTCTTAAACCCAATGAATACTGCAAACTGTGTGATTTGGTTGATACATGAAGAAATCCTTTCCCTTCTTTTTACAGTCCTTTATGTTTCACACTTGATTACTTGTTATTTACTGTCTTACCTACATTGTTATTCACCTGAACACAGCCACTCTTCACTATTTCGATTAGTTCCAGATTTTTATATATTAACACAGGCACCCTTTCTCTTCACACACTAGAACTTGTGGCTGACCTCATGAGTATTATGAACTGAATGATTTTGGGTTATGGAACTTTTAGACATACTTTAGCACTGTTTTGATAAGCTATGAACTGTTTTCCTGCAAACACTCATTGTACATTGTTCATGTCACTTTGTTTTTCCTGCACACAGTATTTATTCCTGCCTGCCACATTATGTTCTGAAACACTTGACTGTCCCACATTTCTCTGTGAACCTGAGAATTCAGGATCTATTATCTAACATGTTAACTGTTAATATGAGTTGAGCTATGAGTTGAGCTATGATAGATAGGTTAACCTGTAAACCATGTTAACTAAGATTCAAAAGGGAAGAAAACCTTATGTATACAAACTGAGACATGTCTTGCATCTCACTCACTCACTCACAAATTCTAAACTGTCCACAATTCATGTTCACACCACATACACACACACACTGTCAACCTTCACACACATAAACATGTGACCCCCACTGTCAACCTCACTTTTCCCTCTTTCTCACTCACCCAAACCCACATGACTGTTTTGCATTGACACACATTGTTGAGTTTAGCCATGGATAATTTCCTATGTATATATATAGGTATGGCTTATATGTAGTGAGTATATATGTATTATATATATATATACCATGTTAGCCTATACATGTTAGCCATGTATATTTTGTCTAAAACTAAGATGTAAGCCATGTTATGATGACTTAGCTAAATTGACTTGTGATGTATGAACCCATGCCATGTGTGATATACCTAGTGGTCTAAACTAATATGGGCATGTGTATATATGAGTATATGTAAATTGTAGGGTTGATAGCTTGTATAGTCTTGTGATTGGTGTGTGATTGCTAGATTAAGCTTGTTTAGGCCTAGTGAGACTTATTAGACTTGTTAGGGTCAGTCTTGACCTAGTTGACCTAGTTTGACTAGTGTAGTTGACCAGAGTTGACCAAGAGTTGACCTTGGCCTAGATTGACTTAGAATCATGTAGAATGCATAGTAGGATCTCATTTTACTATTTTGGACTTGTTGTGACTTGTGTTGCTCTGATTAGGAGCCAGACACCACTCCTCGGGCAGTACTTTTCATATTGGACATTCAGATACAGGCGAGTACATTCTCTGATCATTTCATATCCTGCTTAGAATTATTACCTGCAGTAGATTACTTTACTTGTACTGTCACGTTGGTCACACGGATTGGTACTATATGGATCTCTACATGCGATGTTATCCCCCTCGGAAGCATCGGGTACATTGTGCTTGTGCGTTTCACTTACATCATGTACTCCTGTGCTTTCATTACATGTGCACTCCTGTGAATCTTGTACTCTCATGTTCACGGAGCCCCATGTATACTATCATGTGCACCCTATATGGGCCCCCATGTGATATCCTGTGCAATAACATAACCTGTTTAGATCCTTGTGTATTGATTGGGGATACGGGGGAGTGCTAGTAGTCGTGTGAACAATTCCTTGTAGTGTAGATTCCTGTGCACCTCGACATCCTGTACAAATCTGTCCTGTTCACATGTGCTATCTCGTACTCTGACTCACTAGCCACTGTTAGTTCTCTATGTATAGTAGATATTTACATTACAGTTCTCTTCCTGTTTACATACCGCATTTTCTTCAGTACTTGTATCTTACTTTACTACAAGTTTATATTTTCTAACCTGCTATGAATTGTTGAGATGTACTGTGCTCGCTCCTGTCCTGACTGGACCTGTTGAAAATATTACAGAGGACGAGGAGGAGGCTGGCCTGGACACCTACTACGGGGCAGCCCTAGATGACACCTGTGAGCTGGACCCTCTGGAGGATCCAGCAGTAGCTGTGGATTTTCCCCCGACTGTCTAGACTAGATAGTTAGGTTTTTATCTTTATGTAGTTGGACATGTTTTAGCTAGACTCTTCTTGGAGATCAGTTTGTATATTCTTTCATACTGTAGCTGAGTTTGTTTACTCTGGATATTGTTGGGATTATCTTAGACTATTTCATCTCTTTATTCTCTTGAGTTCTATTTCATATCGTGCTATCTCTTCCTTAGCTGTGATTGAGTTTGTTATTACTATGTTGCCCCGTTCGGGGTGTATAAACTGCTTAGAGATAAACTGTTAGATGTTGAGACCTAGGACAGCGTTCTACCGCCGACACTGCGGCGTAGGCTGGACGTATTCACGTCTCGTGCCCTTACTCTAGGGTGCGGGTCGTGACACGTTTTTAGTGGTGGCCCATGCAGGTCTCGACTAGAAGTGTAGTGGTACTCGAACTAGAGTATCGCTGCAGCCTGCTATAGGATATAGGATATAAATTTTAAGGTTACTCAATCACTTTAGGAAAATTCCTTTTATTGCCATCTAAATCCTTTTGTCAGCTGATCCTTTGAATTATAATTGTCCGCCTTTGTTATTTCGCTTCTTTCTCAGAAATTTATACCCTTGTTTGTCTATCTTCAGGATGGTAGAGACTCGATTGCAGCGTGCTACCCATGAGGATGCTATAGAGGGGATTGCTACCTCTCAGCCAGCACGACGAGGCCAGGAGACTGCAGCTCTTGTCACCTCAGCTCGTGTTGAGACTTCGGCAGCCGCAGCAGGGGATATGCATCCACCGACTGGGAGGCAGGACCCGGTTATCCCAGAGGATCCTTACCAGCAGCCACCTCCCGG
The DNA here is from genome assembly GCA_029216955.1 of Iris pallida. Taxonomy (NCBI): domain Eukaryota; kingdom Viridiplantae; phylum Streptophyta; class Magnoliopsida; order Asparagales; family Iridaceae; genus Iris; species Iris pallida. Next base: position 24,432,437 of record JANAVB010010198.1, read on the forward strand.
GACGATAGACGCAGTGCAGCTGCTAGCCTTCTTCAGGCAGTACATGGAGGGTCAGCAGGGGCAGCAGCAGAGGCAGACGGCAGAGCTCACTCGAGGCATTGAGCTGGCAGTGACAGCAGTGGAGAGAGTAGCGGCTCAGCCAGCAGCAGTCCAGCAGCCACACCAGCCACGGGAGAAAGGCATCCAGGACTTCCAAAAGATGCACCCGAGGGATTTCCGCGGGACAGAGGGGATCCTGTATGCCGATGAGTGGATCGAGCATATGGAGGAGATCTTCAGGCTGGCCGAGATTCCGACGAGGCTCCAGATAGAGGCAGCAGCCAGCATGATGCAGGATCTGGCTCGGACATGGTACCAGACCGACCCGAGGGTCGGCACAGCAGGACAGACTTGGGCAGCATTCAAGAAGCTGTTCAAGGAGAAGTTCTTCCCAGAGGCAGCGCTGGGAGCCCTCGAGACTCAGTTCGAGGCCCTAGTCCAGGGGAGTCAGTCTGTGGAGGAGTATGCAGGAGAGTTCTGCCGCCTGGGCAGATTTGTAGAGGATTTGTCGGAGGCGACGAAGGCCCGGAGGTTCCGGAAGGGCTTGGTAAAGGAGGTCAAGTCCTACACCAAGAACGCCCGCAGTACTACATTTGAGGAGATACTGGTGGACGCACTAGCTGCAGAGGATGACCTTGAGCTTAGGCTCAAGAGAGGGAGAGACCCAGCTGGGGGCAGCAGCAGCAGCGGAGGCCAGGCCAAGAGGCCTCACTTTCAGCACCAGCAGCCGAGGCAGTTTCAGCCGCTGCCGATTCAGCAGCAGTTCCAGCATCAGGCACCCAGGCAGACAGTCAGTTGCCCCTTCTGCAAGAAGCCAGGGCATGGATGGAATGAGTGCAGGAAGAGGCTCGGGAAGTACCTTTTCTGCGGAACAGCAGATCACCAGATGAGGGATTGTCCTAGGTCTGTGGGACGAACAGCTCAGGAAGGAGGAGCCAGAGCAGCAGCAGGCCAGCAGCGGGGACCAGCCCTGCCGACTCAGCAGCAGAGGTTTGTCCAGCACCAGCAGCAGGCCAGGGGAGGCCAGCAAGGACGAGCTTACGCCATGACACTTGAGGATGCTCAGGCAGTAGGAGAGGTGCTAGCAGGTTCTGATCTTCTCGATTCCGTTCTACCTTGTCTCATTATACCTATCCTGAAATTCTATTCCATCTATTTATATCTGCTTTCTCATTGTTGATAAGTTTGATCTGGTGATTCGTTATGTTTGTTTTCTTCTGAGAAAATCATATGGGCTAGGTCACCTCAGTTATGGGATCTAGAATCTTGATGGTCGTGTTAGTTGGCATAGTGAGGACATATAGTCAGATTTTGGAAGTATTTTTCGGGTATGGGAATTTAAGGTTTTCGCCGTCGCATGCGGCAATGCGAAAATTTTAAATACCATGAACCTAAGGATACGTACCTTAGTCAAGGACTCTGTGATTATCGTAGCCATGCTCACTAGCACGACGAAGATTCTGAGTATCATGATTTTGGACAGACGCATATGACTATCTGACGGTATGTTTGAGACTTTGATTGTGGGGTGTATGACCTAGGAGGACTACTACCATTTTAATTTCGAGGACGAAATTTTTGTAAGGTGGGTAGGATTGTAACACCCAGTTTTTCAGAAGAGGGTAATTTTGAAATTTTGTAATTATAATTATTATTTAATGGTATTTATTTCATGTTATGATTTTTAGTGATTTTTAATTATTTTTAAACTATTTAAATTTATGACTTATGATTTGGTGTCTTGCTAGTGTTCATTTCCAGATTGAAGGGTATTTTAGTCATTTTTATAATTTTAAGAATTATTTGGGATTATTAATTATTATTTAGATTTATTATTATTAATTAGAATTTATGGAAATTTTTAGAATTTATTTTGGATTTATTTGGACCAGTTTGATTTTTGGCCAATTTTGACTCATGTAGACCAATCTAGAAACTAACCATAGTTAGTTGGGCTTGGTTAGGTCAAGTGACCCTAGTCTAACCTAGTGTGACTCAAGTTAGTGGTTAGTGATTTATTAGAACTTGAATTAGGATTTTAGAAATCTAGTTATTTGATAAATGGCTTGTGATTACACAAGTCATTTTGTGACTAAACTAGTTAGGACTAGCCAAACCTAGCTCAACCCTAACCCAAGGCCAAGTGGTCAGCCACCCTAGCTGAACCTAGGGATTCCCTCCCCCCCCCTATTTAATCCCTCCTAGTTTTTAGGGCTAGCCTCTTTTAGGGTTCTAGCAAATTTCTAAGAAGGAAGGTGAGTTCCATCTTGTAAAAATCATAAAAAATCCAATTTAACTCCTTTTCCCTTCAAACCAATTCCATTGGAACCTAAATTTTCCCCCCTTGCTGCTGGAATTTATTGTTGTGCAGGAAGAAGCAATTTGGGGGACTTTGAGGCTTGAGGAATTTCTCCCATTTAAAGACTTTTCTAGTCTTTGTGCATCTATAGGTATAACCCTCATTTCTCCATTAAATTCCTGTTTGAAATCATGTTAGGGAAGCCCTAGCCCTACCCCTACTGTAGGACAGCCTAAACCTAGGTTTTGGATTCGTTTCGTGTCCGTATCGGACACGTATCAACCTAGCATTCTAGGTGTTCGACCTATTGCCTGTGAGGATTCGATTTGATTGTTTTTAAATTATGTTTGAATAGAAATCTTTGTTTTGATCTCGCTTGCACGTTTCTGTTGCACTGAAGTATTGTTCGTGTCGTGTCGTATCGGAATCGGCACGTGCACACACGGGTGCGCGTGCGTGTGCACTGGCTGTGCATTCCCTTGCTACTCGGGGTGCACTGCGCACAGTGTACACCACTTGGACACGTGAGACTCGACACTTGGGTCGGGGCTGACACTGACACGAGGCTCCCAAAGTTTCGTGGATCCTCGTGTCGTGTCGGACACGGAATCGGGTGTGCACTGGTCGTGCACTGTACAGTGTGCAGTCCAGTTCCATTTCCTGTGTTTTTTTTCCATTGTTAATGGTTTAATTAATGATTAATTATCATTTTAATTTCTAGAACATGATTAATAACCTCTGTTAGTTGATTGTTCATATTAGTTTAGGTTGTTGTTTCTGAAATGAGAAGTTAGCATCGATTGGTTTTCTAAACCAATGTATTTGTCTGATACTCAAATTAGAAACTGGAATCCTATTTTTATCTATATAGATTGATGTTTTAAGTACCATTATTGTTCCTACATGTGTATTAACTCAGGATAGATTGATTTTACATATTAGAATGGGTTTTGGATTCATGAATAGGATTTTGGATTTTGAGTTGGGTTGAGAACTGAGTTTCTGGATTCAGAAATCTGGGATCTTGGATTTGGGTAAAACTGGGATTTAAGAAACAATAGATTGTTTCCCTATTCTTTTTCCTTAACAGAGATAACCTGATATGATTAACCTTGGTAAAATTTGAGTTTAGTTCAGTTAGTGCAAACTGTTTGATACATAAACTGGTATCTTCTCCTTCTTCTTAAACCCAATGAATACTGCAAACTGTGTGATTTGGTTGATACATGAAGAAATCCTTTCCCTTCTTTTTACAGTCCTTTGTGTTTCACACTTGATTACTTGTTATTTACTGTCTTGCCTACATTGTTATTCACCTGAACACAGCCACTCTTCACTATTTCGATTAGTTCCAGATTTTCATATATTAACACAGGCACCCTTTCTCTTCACACACTAGAACTTGTGGCTGACCTCATGAGTATTATGAACTGAATGATTTTGGGTTATGGAACTTTTAGACATACTTTAGCACTGTTTTGATAAGCTATGAACTGTTTTCCTGCAAACACTCATTGTACATTGTTCATGTCACTTTGTTTTTCCTGCACACAGTATTTATTCCTGCCTGCCACATTATGTTCTGAAACACTTGACTGTCCCACATTTCTCTGTGAACCTGAGAATTCAGGATCTATTATCTAACATGTTAACTGTTAATATGAGTTGAGCTATGAGTTGAGCTATGATAGATAGGTTAACCTGTAAACCATGTTAACTAAGATTCAAAAGGGAAGAAAACCTTATGTATATAAACTGAGACATGTCTTGCATCTCACTCACTCACTCACAAATTCTAAACTGTCCACAATTCATGTTCACACCACATACACACACACACTGTCAACCTTCACACACATACACATGTGACCCCCACTGTCAACCTCACTTTTCCCTCTTTCTCACTCACCCAAACCCACATGACTGTTTTGTATTGACACACATTGTTGAGTTTAGCCATGGATAATTTCCTATGTATATATATAGGTATGGCTTATATGTAGTGAGTATATATGTATTATATATATATATACCATGTTAGCCTATACATGTTAGCCATGTATATTTTGTCTAAAACTAAGATGTAAGCCATGTTATGATGACTTAGCTAAATTGACTTGTGATGTATGAACCCATGCCATGTGTGATATACCTAGTGGTCTAAACTAATATGGCATGTGTATATATGAGTATATGTAAATTGTAGGGTTGATAGCTTGTATAGTCTTGTGATTGGTGTGTGATTGCTAGATTAAGCTTGTTTAGGCCTAGTGAGACTTATTAGACTTGTTAGGGTCAGTCTTGACCTAGTTGACCTAGTTTGACTAGTGTAGTTGACCAGAGTTGACCAAGAGTTGACCTTGGCCTAGATTGACTTAGAATCATGTAGAATGCATAGTAGGATCTCATTTTACTATTTTGGACTTGTTGTGACTTGTGTTGCTCTGATTAGGAGCCAGACACCACTCCTCGGGCAGTACTTTTCATATTGGACATTCAGATACAGGCGAGTACATTCTCTGATCATTTCATATCCTGCTTAGAATTATTACCTGCAGTAGATTACTTTACTTGTACTGTCACGTTGGTCACACGGATTGGTACTATATGGATCTCTACATGCGATGTTATCCCCCTCGGAAGCATCGGGTACATTGTGCTTGTGCGTTTCACTTACATCATGTACTCCTGTGCTTTCATTACATGTGCACTCCTGTGAATCTTGTACTCTCATGTTCACGGAGCCCCATGTATACTATCATGTGCACCCTATATGGGCCCCCATGTGATATCCTGTGCAATACCATAACCTGTTTAGATCCTTGTGTATTGATTGGGGATACGGGGGAGTGCTAGTAGTCGTGTGAACAATTCCTTGTAGTGTAGATTCCTGTGCACCTCGACATCCTGTACAAATCTGTCCTGTTCACATGTGTTATCTCGTACTCTGACTCACTAGCCACTGTTAGTTCTCTATGTATAGTAGATATTTACATTACAGTTCTCTTCCTGTTTACATACCGCATTTTCTTCAGTACTTGTATCTTACTTTACTACAAGTTTATATTTTCTAACCTGCTATGAATTGTTAAGATGTACTGTGCTCGCTCCTGTCCTGACTGGACCTGTTGAAAATATTACAGAGGACGAGGAGGAGGCTGGCCTGGACACCTACTACGGGGCAGCCCTAGATGACACCTGTGAGCTGGACCCTCTGGAGGATCCAGCAGTAGCTGTAGATTTTCCCCCGACTGCCTAGACTAGATAGTTAGGTTTTTATCTTTATGTAGTTGGACATGTTTTAGCTAGACTCTTCTTGGAGATCAGTTTGTATATTCTTTCATACTGTAGCTGAGTTTGTTTACTCTGGATATTGTTGGGATTATCTTAGACTATTTCATCTCTTTATTCTCTTGAGTTCTATTTCATATCGTGCTATCTCTTCCTTAGCTGTGATTGAGTTTGTTATTACTATGTTGCCCCGTTCGGGGTGTATAAACTGCTTAGAGATAAACTGTTAGATGTTGAGACCTAGGACAGCGTTCTACCGCCGACACTGCGGCGTAGGCTGGACGTATTCACGTCTCGTGCCCTTACTCTAGGGTGCGGGTCGTGACACCTAAATTCTTCAAGTCAATCATAAAATCATTTTTGTTTAAATCAAGAGCGAAATTTTTGAGGCAAATAGATCGCAAGCCTCTCTAAAAAACATAAGATTTTCGAATTAGCAAGTGCTTGGAAATGATTGGTTCCAATTAGACTAATAATTCAATGGTTCATAACATTGCCCCATATTTGCATCATTTGATTCCCTCGACCGTGATTTTGATAATTGAAGCACAACACAAGCCTTTTCTTTTTGACAAGGTTCATACTCACGAACTAGACTAGTCTTGCTACTCACATGACATACATGTTCCACACAAATGAACTTTCCAGTGCTCCATTTAAATTACACCATGTGTATGACACATTGTTTCCTCAAAACAAACCATATAGACCCAAATTCGATCTATTCGATTTCACCCATGCAAATATTGGCCCATTCCCTTAACTAAACTGAATACTCAAGATCTTTGTAAGGCGTAGCACACCAATGACGTATGCCTTCCAATAAGCAAGCGAATGCTTCCTACACAACACTAAACATCAACCCACACATATTAGTAGTTATGATTTAGAGTTTTCAAAACACTTGCCTAATCATATTCTATAGCCTGGGTTCTTTAATTATCATCGATTCTCATCACTCGGCCATAAATTCTTCTTCTCTAAGTTTTCAAGCTCACTTTTTAGTTTCCATGTTACACGTAGAACGAATCCTTCTGAACCGATACACCTTAGTATATTCAAACAAGAGGTCGCTACCAGCTTGTCAGAAGCATGACCCCTAGAGTGACAATATTTGATCGTAGTAACTTTTATATAGTTGTTATTGATCAAGAACGTCATGGTGTTATAGGGGCTCACTTAGAATCCTAGACTGCGGTCAGAAGTATCGATTATTCTCGTATCCCTCCCTAGAAATTGTCCTCATCAAAGCCTTGTAATGACGATGATCTTTACGAGTGGCCAACTTTCATAAGTTGGGTAGAGTCTGGAAGAAAGTATACCCCATCTTGTAGAATATGAGGTCAATTAAGATTCCTATGACAACCACCCGTTCATCCTTTCAAAAATTGAGCTACGATTTGACGTACCTACTCTCCCTCCGTATAAAATCTTGCATTCTTGATATTATGATTATTTTTAATTTCGAGGACGAAATTGTCATAAGTTGGGTAGGATGTAAAACCCCTCATAATTTAAAAGAATATTTGAATTTAATTATTTTAGATTTTGTATAATTATAATTTATTTTTATCTTATTTATATTACATAAAAGGACTATAGTCATAATTGAGTTTGAATATGCAAGACGACTAGAAAGTATGGGATGCCTAGCATAGTCGGGTGCTTTAACTTGCATGCTAGCCATGTTAGGAATAACATGGTCATATTGTAGCCTCTTGCATGTTAGCCATTCAAATTATGGCACAAATTATATTTTTTATTGAATTAATTAGTTAAGAAAGCCTTTATGACTTTTTAGGAGACCTAGTTGCACCAAACCTTTCCAAACCTCATCCAAGCCAAATCCAACCCTATGTAGACATGTTGGGCATTAATAAATATTAATAATTACATATATTTTTATTTAATTCTGATTTGGATTGAATACCATAGATAGAATAAATTAGTTCTATATTAGGAAAGACCTTTTTAAATCCTCAATCGAATCAATTAGCCAACTCACCAAACAACCAAATCAAGCCATAGTGAACACTCCACCATATATTTTGGCCAAGCAACCCCCCCCCCCCCCCCAAGGCCGAACACCCCGTAGGAAAAGGATTCCCACTCCTTTTCATACATGCAACCCAATAAAGCCCATATATATACATCAACTTAGCCCAAACCCTAACCCTAACTTAATTCCTCATTTCTTTTCACCTCCATAGCTGACCATCCATTTCCCTCTCCATATTTTGGCAGCACTTCTCCCCCCATATCCTCCATAAATCATCTCCTCCATTGCACATCTCTTCATCCTTTATAAAAACTCATCTCCTCCACCATACATCCACCCAACCCCTCAAAACAAACCCTAACAACTCCATCTTCTCTATCCAACCATCTATAGCCATTGCCAACCCTTCCATACTCACCAAAAGAGGATTAGCAAGCTAGGATAGCGAGAAAGGTTGGTGCTTTGGCGAGGAGAAGTCGTCACAACCTCTCTAGCAAGGACCTTTGGTAAGAAATCCTATTCTTTCCATCTCAAATCATTACTAAAATTTTGTGGAAAATATGTTATTAAATCTAGAGAAGTCATATTTTTATGGCTTTTATTATTATAATCATCCATAAAGGTTTCATGAAATATAGGCGTAATATTCATATTTCGGTAGGATCAAAATTAACCCCATTGTGAAGGAACTATGAGTTATTGGTGCCTATTCTAGAAACTGAATTTTATGTGTGTTCATATATATAAATTATGATTTTTAAGTATTTTTTCATGATTTTAGCAACTCAAATCTGATCGAGATAATTGTAGGTCAAAACTAGCTAATTTCGGGTAACCGGCTGGCCTAAAATGTCCCAAACTTGTAGTATAACTCAACCCTTATACCTCTGATATTATTCTGTGAAATAAATTATTTTATTGCTGTTTAAAATATATTTTTAGTTATTTTAGCAATTTTGAGTCATTAACTATGTTCCGGGCGAGTTTCGGGTAGACTAGCTGACTTAGTAATCAACCAGTCATAAATATCTTTAGAAATATTAATTCTAGAATTTCATAGATAGATATATAAAAAATTAGTTTAAATAATATTTTTATTATTTTTATATGATTTTTAAGTATTTTATGGAAGTAGTGGCATAACCGACTAATTAAAAGTTAGAAACCCTAAAACTGTGTTTCAATGTCTCGTGGAACCTGTGTGTGATTGTATGGATCTAAATGGTTCCACGAGAGATTGAATATAATTTTAACACATTAATTTGACTAATTAAGTTGTATCGTATGTTTCGTGAGTAGTGACTTAATCTAGTAATGTAGGAGCGTCGGGTTCCGTAGGCGTGGACGCGGGAGCGGCGTTTCATATTCACAGTGCGGAATCAGGAAATATACCTTGTCACCTTACTCTGTGATTTATATATTCTTATTTTCAGTTATTATTTTCAGTATTTCTTATTTGTTGATATTATAAAATTGTGTCCATGTCACACTTGGGTGCAAGCGACTTTGTCGGTCGTTTTTCTCGCTTTTAATTATTTTCTTGCATTGACTTAGTCTAGTGACCACCACTTTGTTGATGAGGTATTGGTATATCTCATGCAGCCTTGACACATACTTTATCACGTAATGTGAGTCACATGTAGGACACGTATTCGCGTAGTCGGCCGACCACCGATACGTATGAGGCGTGCGACGGTTATGAGTAACTGCCAATAGAATTGTTTGCTAGTAGACTTGGCAGTTACTACAGGTTTCTATGAGTCATGGATGTGACCCTACTAGGCATTGGGAAGGGAGAACAGTTCCTCAATGTATGGGCCACGTATACACTTTTCTATTATTGTCGGTTATCTCTGCTGGAGATAGGATCCTGGTACATAATTTCCTGCTGGCTTCTGACATTTGAGGAATATTATGCTTTGAGCTCCTTGGTATCCTGATGGGACCATACCTGAGTTCTTGCACCTGAGCGAGAGTACCCATGTGTTGAAGGTTTGTCTTAACTGTATTTTTACTATAGAATTGGCAGGAACCCTATTGCATGCATCCCCTTTTACTCTCTATTATATATCACAGATTATATGGCATATTCTTTATGTATCTTGTTACGTCCCTCTGAGGACCTGGTTATCTCTCCATGTGTGTGCTTTGTGACATTTCGCAGGTGTTCTAGCCAAGGTCGTGATCTTCTCCATTTCTTCGAGGATGATTGCTCTTGATTCGTCTTGCCATTTGTTTTGATCATTTCCTTATATATCTTCTTTCATTTAAATTGGTTGGTAGTGGATTTGTCTCCGCCCAACTACATGTATAAATGACAAATTCTTGAGTTGATTATAATATTATTATTTTTGTTATGGATGAGATTTACTTATCATGGTTTTACTGTTACAGCTTATGTATACATACGGGGTTCCATACATTGGAGTATACTTCGTATTTATACAGATGGCATGTTTATGTACTTAGTCCTAAGTATTTTGGGACTGGGGCATTACAGAGTCGATCCTACTGGTTCTTTTGGACCATACGGTCCTGTGGTCAAGGTCGGAGGAGAGATGGAGCAGAATATGCCTCGGGTCGAGTGTGGCTACCCTGTATTCTGTCGATAGCCGCCAACTGGCAATAACCTCCTGGACCCGGGCGAGATTGGGGCAGCCTGATGAAAATTTGAGGACGAAGGAGTAGGAAAAGGAGGTGGCCAGAGAGGAGAGTTCCTGGTCGGTAAAGGGCACCGTCGGTATGGGAGACGCCAGCGGATACTCAACTTCTGAAAGGGGGGACATCCGGAAATAGGAGCCCCTGCTTGGGTGTCCTGTCAGGACAAAGCTTATCGGCGAAGGTAGGCATCGACGGTACCGATATCGAAATCTGGGTTACGCCCAGGCCATTCAATGACCCAGTATGCGCCATAGCTGGCAGCTTAGATTGCGCCAACCACAGCAGATAGGTGGCCAGGTTGTGCCGAGCCTATATGGGTTGCGTCCAGGCTATTCAAGGACCCAGGTTGCGCCATAGTTGGCTAAACAGGTTGCACCAGCCCATGGGTTGCGCCAACCATGGTCGACAGTTGGGATAAGCCAGGTTGCACCGAGCACGTTGAATCTAGGCGATTCATGAACCCAGGTTATGCCGTATTTGGCTGGTTGGGTTGCGCCAACCCGATGGTTGCACCAAACACAACATTCGGGATGGACAGGTGGCCAGGTTACGTCAAGCACACGGCCTGCCCGGTAGCCCCAGGTTGCATTAACGGAGGCAGCACCGGTTGTGCCGACCCGTGGCCCGTGCCCAGCAGAGGAGGAGACTGATCAGAAAGGGGGTTCAGGTTGCGCCCCCGATGGCAGTCCAACCTGGAACCCAGGTAGCGCCATCCGGGTTGTGCTCAGACCATACACGAACCCAGGTTGCGCCAGATCTGGCCTGGTGGGTCGTGCCAACCCGAGGGTTGCGCCAAACACAGCGGTCGGGTAGGAAAGGTGGCCAGGTTACGCCGAGCACCCGGCCTGCCCGAAAGCCCCAGGTTACGGCAACGGAGGCAACACAGGTTGTGCCGACCCATGGCCCGAGACCAGTAGAGGGGAAGATGGATCAGTAAGGAGCTCAGGTTGTACCCCCGAGGGCAGCCCAACCTGGAACTAAGGTTGTGCCAATCATGTAGCGCGGACACATACGCGAAGGTGAGCATCGCTCAACCGATTGTGGGTTGCACCTAGAAGGGGGAGGGACTACCCAAGTGGAAGCCCAAGTTGTGCCAACAAGGGCAACCTACTAGGGATCCCAGGTTGCACGAGGCAATCAGATGCGCCAACAAAGGAGCGGGCGGCTGGGGGATTTGAATTCAAAATCAGAGGGGGGAAAGGGTGGAGGGGTATAAACCCCCAAAATTTCTACTACATTTTTTTTAATATTTTTGTATTTATTTTGTACTTCGTATCTGCACGTCGCATACGAGTTCGCATTGTTGTATTTGCGTAGCGTGCGAGATTTGCGTTTCGTATTTGTTCGACGAGTGCGAATATGTGTCGAGGTACATATTTTAGAAAAAGATTTTTATTATAAATTTTATTTTTTTATAGAAAAGTATATGTTCAAACAAATGTGATAAATATTTTTATTTATAAAAGAGTTATTTTATTAGTCTTTTAAAAATTAGTAGTGATTTCGAAATTTTGGTTTATATAAAATATATTCCAGATATTTGGCAAAATTTGGAAATTTGTTTATTAATATATTTTGTTATTTATAAAAGCTATTTTATGATTTAATATTTAAGTAATTATCTTGATTTTCGAAATTAATTAATTTTATATTTTAATATTTATGAAAAAGATATTTAAAATTTTGTTCATTTAATATTTGAATTATTTTGATAATTTAAATTTGGAAAAGATTTCATTTTAAATAGACATTAAATTAAAGGATGTTCATCTAGATTGATTTGGTTTTGATTGCTTAATTTCTAAATCGATTTAAATAAAAAGATTAAATTATCCATCGGGGTTTAAACCATTATAAGTCCTTATCCAACTGGAATTTACACCTCCTATATAAGGAGAGGTACTCATCCATAAATTATCTACCATCTACAGCTTGTGCATCGTGTCTGTGCCACCCATCTACTATATCCCCACCATTACAAATACATCATCACTTCCGCGTCCGACAATTCTGGATGCATCTTCTCGTCACCATCACCGCGTCGGACACAATCGACACGGCCCAATTCCTTTCAAACTCTAATCCTAACCCTACCCTTCTGGCCGTAGCCCCCTATTTCCGGTCGTACCTCCCCGACACCCTGCCAACAACCCGCTACCAGTCCCATCATCGTCATCATCACCCCCACGACAACTAAACCACTGTCACACAGCAACCTCGCCACAACAAAAACTACTAGCCACCCCATTAGACTAGACACCAGAATCATTAACCTCGTCGGCACCCCTTCGTTCACCACCGTCTACACATTCTTGCAACCATAGGCGACAACACCCGCAACCGCAACCCCCGACGACTCCTCCCACTTGGCAGGCCATCGCGCACAGCCACGCCGACCCCGATCCAAGTTGTAGGTACCGCATTTCCAACGGTCGCCTCCGCATCAACCCATCCCGGCCTCCACCGACGGTGCCCCAAAATTCTATCACACCACCACCATCATCCATAAAAAGAAGGGGGAAGAAGCCCTAACCTTGGCGCTTCCCAGTTCTGACGAGGCCGTCGTACCTCGACCACCACCTACGAGCGCCGCCCCTTGCCAAAAACCTCCGCTGAAGACCTCAGCGTCTCCGCCCGTGCAGGATATCTCCGCCGCGTCCGACGAGTGACCGCACTTGCGCGCCACCGCGCTGTGCTTTCCCCACCAACAGGCGTCCGCTACCGTGCCTAGAGCTGCGCCACCCGCATCAACCTCCGTCGCGCATGTGCTGGCAACTGCCGGCGAGACCCCTCCGCTCCCCGAAAAGATTTTACCCGCAACCGCCGTGGGACGTGCGCTTCCCGGAGCCGACCGCCGAAGTCGAGAGCCGCCGATCCCCTCAATGAGCCCTTCTTCTTCCTCTTTCACCCTCTCTCGTTCACTCTCCCCATTTTATCTCTCTCTCCCAACTCCTTTCTTTCTTCCTTTCTTTTAAAAGACAACAAGTACTTAATATTAGTTTTATTATTAATAATAATAATATTATTATTATTATTATTATTATTTTTATGAGAATTATTATTGTCATTATTATTATTAGTTGTTTTATTAATATTATTATTTGCAGTATTATTTTACAAAGCATACAATTATATCTAGCTAATTTTAAAAGTTAGTTTTTTTTAAACACTAAAATATTTTCTCGATTTATATGTATATATATTTGACAAGTATAGTTTTTGGTCTAAACAAGTTAGTAATATTTTCAAATAATTTGACAAAAATATATTCTAGTTTGTGAAATATAGTTTCCACCTTAACCATATTTTACAACTTAGAGTATTTTGACTAATAAGATGTAATTTTCAAAATTATTATATATAAATATTTCAAGTATTTTTGTAAATAAAATTTTACAAGTAAACATGTTTTTAAAGTAATATAAATATTTGTATATTTATCTACTTCCGTAAATTCTTCCAATTGTCCTCATTACTCGTGACTAATCATCCTTCCCTATTTTATCGTTAATTTTGGAACCTTGTACATCAATCATGGCTAATGGACTACTCGGACTTGTCGGATCATCATATCACGCCAGGCGACACACCACGCAAGACACCTTATCATTACTGTTTAATTTCTAGCTCAATATCATGCATACGTTTTCTTATTTTTAGCAAAAATAATGTTGTTCTTTCAAAACTATATATAGATGCAAATTATTATACTTTATATAATTAGGCCTAGAGTTAAGAGACTACCATGTGTTTAGAGCATCTCATAAACTGTCACGATGTGCTACAGGTTGTGTGTGAGTTGTGAGTCGCATATAGCTTCGGACTTGCGTATCGACCGTACATCGGTGCGTACAGGCCGTGCATTAGGATATACCTGCTAATAGATTGTGTAGAAGACTTGAGAGTTATTAAGGATTAAACATTGTCGTAGAGTCGACACATGTATAGTATCATGGGGAGGAAGGAGACAGTTATTAGCGTAGGGGCTACATGTTCAGTACACACATAGATTTGGGCCGATAGTGTCTCGCATGAGCGCTACTTTCTGCCCATGGTCGATAGTGACTCTTATGAGCGCTACCTACTGCCACTCTCTCTCTCTCTCTCTCTCTCTCTCTCCATCTATGCTGAACACCTAAGCTCCTGCGTAGAATGTTGTCTTCTAAAGTGCATTATTCTACCTAGAATGGTTAGGAACCTTTACGCATGTGTATTTTCTATTGAGCTCTTACTATTCAGTTTATGGCATGATATTATGTGTCTTGTTACGTCCCTCTAAGGACCTGTGATCACTCCAGGTTGTTGACCCAAACAGGATCACAGTCAACCTAATCTTGAAAACTAACAAAATAATATTTGTCATAGTCCAATGTGACACATCGAGCTCAAATTCAATCTACTCAGCTCAGTGGTTCAAGATCAAAGTTACTTGAAGATTTATTATTCTGTGTATACTAGAGTCTGTATTTTTATTTGTTTTTGAGTATATGATGATGTACGTTGGGTCATACTGAGCAACTTTGGGCTAGACATAGCTTTATAGGTTTACTTAGCCCAAAACCCAATCAATCCATTCATCAAATAGCCCACAAAGAACATTCTGTCTATAGGAGACAGAGTTCGGGCCGAACTCTTCCACCACACAGAGTTTGGGCCGAACTCTGCCCCCTAAATTACAGGGTGCTGATTTTTAGGTCTCGATCACTGCTAGTTGTCCAACAGCTAAAAATTTGAATTCTACAAACATAATTCTGGCCGAATTCTGCCTACCCCGAACCCTATAAATAGGCCTTGGTTTCTCTCATTTCAAACCATCCAATCTTCTTTTCTTCTTCTCTTACATAGCCTATATATTAAAGAGCCTTACCTTTCCATCCACTTAGCATTCAAACTTCCCAACCGTCCAAGTTGCTCGGAACGATTCAGCTAGAAGTTTGAAGTGAAAGAAGTTGTAAGTCACTTAGAAAAGTCCAAGTTTTGCCAAAGCGATCATTGAATGAAGTTTGGCGTACTCTTCTGTGAAAAGGCACGTGGTTGTAACCCTATTTCAAAATAGTGGATTTCAATCCTGAGCTAGAGTTCTCAGGCCTGGACTAGTCCTCCACGAGGGAAACCAGGTTAAAAATCTTGTTGTGTTTGTGCTTGCCCTCTACTCTTTATTTCTGCATTTCTTTTTCTCTGATTATTTAGTTGGTGAAGAGAGTTTAAATTTTTAATTGATCATTTTTGTTATAAACTCTTTTCACCCCCCTCTAGAGTTGCCTACTTGTACTTCAATTGGTATCAGAGCTCTGTTCTCTTATCAAGACTAACATCCTAAGAGTTGATCCATGGTAACCACTCAACCCATGTTTTCCAATCACGGTGAAGGGCAGTCCACTCATAGGCCTCCCCTATTTTATGGAACAAACTACACGTATTAGAAAACAAGGATGAGTTTTTATCTCAAGTCGCTAGACTTCGACCTGTGGACCATTGTTATCGATGGTTACAAAAAGTCCGCCAGGATAGTTGTCAATGGTGATCTCGTTGAAAAACCCTACGACAAATATTCTGACGAGGAGAATAAACAGGCGAGTCTAGACGCGAGAGATATTAATGATTTATTTTGTGCAATAGACAGGAATGAGTTTAACATGGTCTCAACCTGCACCACCTCTCACGAAGTATGGAGACTTCTAGAAGTGACGCATGAAGGAACCACCCAAGTCAAGGAGTCAAAAATCAGTCGTCTCAATCAAGAATATGAGGCATTCAAGATGAAACCAAATGAGACGATCACATAAATGTTCACAAGATTCCTCGACGTCATCAACACCTTGTCTTCTCTTGGCAAACAATATACAAATTACGAGAAGATCCGCAAGTTGCTTAGGGGGCTGCCAAAGATTTGGAACCCTAAGGTAACAGATATCATAGAAGGCAATGATCTCACTACAATGTCTATGGAGACTTTGATGGGAAAGCTGATGACTAACAAGCTTGACCTCAAAGACTTTGAAGAGCCTACTCCAAAGCCAAAGGAGATTGCCCTCAAAGCTTATCGTCGGAGAGCTGATCCCGAAGAGACTGATGATGACAATTCGGAAGGTGATGATCAAGCTCTCCTCGTCCGCAAATTCAAGAAGTTTCTCTGCTTCAATCGAAGAAAAAAGAAACAACAAGAAGATGACGAAAAAGAGCCAACATGCTACGGTTGTAAGAAGACTGGACACGTCCGAAAAGACTGTCCATTCACAAAGAAGAGCAACCGATATAAGAAACCATACAAGAAGGCTTCCTCAAAAAAATATGCCAACACAAGCATTTGGCATGAAAGCGAAGCTAGGGGCTCTGAGGAAGCTAAAAGGACTCTCCACAAGACACCGCCAATGTATGCCTAATGGCAACATCCGATAAGGTAACTAGCGATACTCTCGATGATTTTACTTTTGATGAACATGGCGATGCATTCAATGATTTACTCAATGACCACAAGAAAGTCATTAGTAAATATAAACATACCAAGGAGAAGACCAAAAGTTATGAAGTCGAGATTCAAAAACTCTCTTCTTTGCTTGATAATATTAGTGACACTCTACCCATGGAAGTCACAAATGAGGTGTCTAAGCTTAAATTAAGCCTATATGATGCCGAAGCACGTATTGAAAAGCAAACACAAGAGATCATGACACTCAACACTGAGTTTGCTGAAGAAAAAAATAGACACAAGATCTCTTTTACTAAGATTTATGGTTTGAATGGTAAGATTAGTGAACTGCAAGCTGCCTCTAAGAAATTAGAGACTAGATTAGAAAAATAGGTTGCTCAACCTCAAACCCAATCACATGAGACACACACAAAGCACAACATGCTCAAAATAGTCAAAACATCATCCACCTGCAGCACGCAAATATGCTTACATGTACACCCACTTCCATACAGACCACATACACATAGAAATTATTCTCATAACTATCATTCTAATGTGACACATAATTACCATGCTACACATTGATATAATCATCACTATGTTACACATAAACAAAATCACCACCATACTGCATATAGATATAATCATTAGCATGTTGCTACCTATAGTCATTATCATGCTGCTCCACACCACTCTTATCATGCTACACATAGACATCATCAACATGCTCCTAACATAAATAGGAATGCTATTTTTCCCTATTGTGGATTGCATGGACACATCTCACCACAATGTAGAGTTAGGAGATTAGTAGACATGAATATATATGCATGGATGCCAAAAACTAACTTTTCAGGACCCTCAAGAACATAGGTAGCAAAGGTCACATCTACTCTTGATGTAGGTGGACCTTCCTTCCTCAACTAAAAGTATGTAGATTCCCGATAGTGGATGCTCGCGACGTATGATGGGAGACGCAAATCTTTTTGCATCACTATCGATGAAGAGAGAAGGATATGTATCCTTCGGCAATAATCTAAAAGGGTATATCATAGATAATGGTACTATTGGTCATCCTCCTTCTCCTGTAATAAAGGATGTCTGCCTAGTGACCGAGTTAAAGCATAACCTGCTCAGCATAAGTCACCTTTCTGATCATGGATATGATATTTTAGACAAAATAAATGCTATATCTATGATAAGTCAACGGGAGACATTACTTTTGAAGGGATAAGAAAGGATAACATTTACATTTTCTATCTATCTAGAGATACTAACAATACAGAAAGATGTCTCTATAATCACAAGGATGAGAGATTATTGGGCACCAGCGTCTTGGTCATGCCAATATGGATACTATATCCAGGCTATCAACTAAGAAGCTGGTTAGAGGCTTGCCCGACATCACATTCAAAAAGGACAGGGTATGTGCCGAATATGAGTTGAATAAGGCAACCAAATCCTCATTTCATTCCATAAACTCTGTAAGTACTACTAGACCCTTGCAACTACTTCATATGGATTTATTTGTTCCTAGTAGAGTAGCCAGTCTTGGTAGAAAACTCTACGCTTTTGTTATAGTAGATGACTTTTCTAGATTTACTTGGGTTTTCTTTCTTGCAAACAAAAGTGATGTCGTTTCTGTTTTTAAAGTTTTTGCTAAAAAGGTTCAAAACGAAAAAGGCTACATGATCACTCGAATCCGAAGTGGTCATGGAGGCAAATTCGAAAATACTAATTTTGAAAAGTTTTGTGATTTAAATGGTTTTAATCATGAGTTTTTTTGTCCAAGAACTTCTCAACAAAATGGTGTTGTGGAGCGGAAGAATAGGACTCTTGACGATATGGCTAGAGTCATGTTAAATAAATTTTCACTTCCGAAATATTTTTGGGCTGAAGCTGTCAGTACAGCGTGCCATATTTTAAATAGGGTGCTCATTCGTTCTATTACGAAGAAAACACCCTATGAGCTTTGGTTTGAAGAACTCCAAACGTTTCATAATTTTAGAATTTTCGATTGTCGATGTTTTATCCTTAACACCAAAGACAACTTAGGCAAATTTGATGCCAAAGCTGACGATGGTATTTTCCTTGGCTATGCTGCCAAGATTAAGGGACATAGAGTATTCAACAAATGCTCATTAATTATGGAGGAGTCTACCAATGTGACTTTTGATGAGGATAACAATGCAGCAGCTACTCTTGACGATGATGTTGAGCCATCAACTTCTACTCTGATGAATACCACCACTGAAACCAATTCTCTGGAGGGCTTGCCAAAGAAATTCTCTTTCAAGCCGTCACATCCAGAAAACTTGGTAATAGGTGAGGTTTCACGCGGAGTAAGTACTCGATCATCATTAAGAGACTCCATTGCAAGCACAGCCTTCATTTCACAAATTGAGACTAAAAATCTTTTAGAAGCTTTTAATGATGAGTTTTGGATTTCTGCCATGCAAGAAGAACTCAACCAATTCGAGAGGAGCCAAGTTTGGGAACTCATTCCTAGGCCAACTAATCATTCGATTATTGGTATGAAATGGGTTTTTCGCAAAAAAGTAAATAAAGATGGTTCAGTTACACGCAACAAAGCTCGTCTAGTAGCTCAAGGATACAACCAAGAGGAAGGTATCGACTATGATGAGACGTATGCTCCTGTTGCAAGACTTGTATCCATTCGGATGCTTTGTGCATTTGCTAACTTTCAAAACATTAAACTGTTTCAAATAGATGTGAAAAGTGCTTTCTTGAATGGATTTATTAAGGAGGAAGTTTTTGTAAAATAACCCCCTGGTTTTGAAAATCGTTAATTTCCCGACCATGTTTTCAAACTCAAGAAAGCGCTATATGGCCTCAAAGAAGCCCCTAGAGCTTGGTACGAACGGTTAGGCAATTTCTTGCTTGAAAAAGGTTTTTCAAAAGGAAAAGTTGACACTACACTCTTTATAAAATCTTTCAAATACACTATTCTCTTAGTGCAAATTTATGTTGATGATATTATATTTGGTTCTACTGATGAAACTCTCTGTCAAGATTTTGCTAAGTGTATTCAGACCGAGTTTGAGATGAGCATGATGGGGAGCTCAATTACTTTCTTGGACTGCAAGTCAAACAAACATCAAATGGAACTTTCATTTATCAGTCAAAGTATACAAAGGACATGCTGAAGAAATTTATCCTTGACAACATCAAACCAATCGGCACTCCAATGGCTACTACAACCAAACTTGAACCAGATGAAAGCGGCAAACCTGTTGATCAACGTAAGTATCCAGGTATAATAGGCAGTCTACTTTATTTAACTGCTAGTCGCCCTGATATTATGTTTAGCGTTTGCATGTGTGCTAGATATCAAGCAAATCCTAAGGAATCACACGTGTTCGCTGTTAAGCGTAACTTTCGATACCTTAAGGGTACGGTTATAGTAGGCCTATGGTATCCCAAATCAACATCATTTGACCTCATTCGACCGTAAAAGTACAAGCGGCACGTGTCATTTATTAAGAAAGGCTCTAGTCTCTTGGTTTAGCAAGAAGCAGAATTATGTCGCACTATCCACAACAGAAGCTGAATATATCGCAGCTGGTGGTTGTTGTGCACAAATTCTGTGGATGAAGCAAACCCTTAAAGACTATAACTTAACTTTCATGCACATTCCTATATTTTGTGACAACACTAGTGCTATAAATCTCACTAAGAATCCCATATGTCACTCACGCACGAAACACATTAAAATTCGTTACCACTTTTTGCGTGATCACCAACAGAATGGCACTATTAATTTAGAATTTATTGACACTGATCATCAGTTGGCCGATTTCTTTACAAAACCATTATCCGAGGAGCGATTCAATTTTCTTTGTCGTGAATTAGGAATTTTAGATGAAACGGTTATACATTAAATTAGCCTGCGTAATTATCGACTATGTCACAATTCTCTATGCTGACTTTGCTATGGGTACAAGCCGAAAGGGTCCTTCTGCCAACAAGGTGTAAAATCCTAAGTGACACGGTGCACTAGTCTTCGGACTACCGCTAGCTGGGATCCGGCCCCTGCAGCTACCCCATAGCAGCTTCACCATATTGATTTATGTCAGAACTCCTTAGTTATTATATGGTTAATTTTTTATAGCCTGCCTCATTTGAAAATTCTACTCATGATTTTATATCTTTGACAACTTATTCATAATATTCTCCCTATCTTGCTTTTATTTTTCATGCTTCAAGTTCTGACCCAAGGGACCAGAACTCGGGCCGAGTTCGGCCTCCTTGTTCCAGAACCTCGAGATACTTTCAGCTGTTGATCTAATCTACATCCTATGGCTCCTGTTCCAACCGACCAGCTGACCAAAGAGACAAATATTCGGGATTGCCTCTCTCTCTTTCCTCCATTGTCTTCTTCCTACATCTTCACACATATTTCTTTCAAAACCCTAACCCTAAAAGTCTTCATTCCTTAAGAAATCTCTTTCCAAACTCAAGGAAGTCATTCTTGGAGATATTCTCCTCCATCTTAGGTCTCTTTTTAAGGTATATTTCTCTCTTTCTCTTCAAATCTTATTTTTTTCATGGCACCTAGGTTGCTTGGTAGGGGTAAAAGACCAAGAAGAAGTATTGGTGAATCCTCTACTAATCCTAACCCAAACCCACAACCTAATCCTCCAACACAACCTATTCCTCATCCTCCTACTAACATGATCCACCCTCTTTTTAGTCCACTTCCACCCATCAATGCCGACACATACGATGACCATATTTTTGTGTCCTTAGATGCGTCTAACGCATGGTTCGCCGACTTTCGTCATCATAGTGTCTTTGCGGGACACCCTATTAAGTTTATGGTGTTTTTCGATTTTCTTCCTAACTTTCATGATTTATGTCTTGATGAACTTGTTGTAACTCGTGAACCAATCTATGTGAATGTCATGCAAATGTTTTATTGCAACATGACTTATGACCGCATACGCATCTATTCATGTATCGTCGGTATAGACATATCTTTTGATGATTTTGAGTTAGCCGATCTTCTTGGTTTGTTCGACCCCAACACTTGGGAATGGCTTGATGATGCTCGGGAGTTTGTTTTTCCTGGTGAGACCACGTTGGAAAGTTTCAAGGGGGATCTTTATTCTCCAAATCCTTCCCCTCGAAAACTTATGGCTAAACATCTCAATAATCATTTTTATGAACTCCATCGAATTATATTTTCTTCGATCTTGCCAAAAGCTGGATCAACAGATGAAGTTACTTACTTTGAGATTACTGCGCTTTTCTTTCTCCACTTTTGTGTCCCCTTTAATTTTCCTCGCACGATGATGGATTGGATGATTCGTGCTAGGCCTAAACCAAAATCTTTAGTTTATACCATGTATCTTCCTTTGCTTTTTCGTGCCTTTCATGTCCCATTGGATCAGTGTCAGTCCTTGTCCCCTCCTGCCTTTCTGACTAAGGCAAGGAGAACTATTGCTGCTGTAGCCTCTTCTGAGTCTGATGCTGCTGAGGAGCCTGACTCTCCTGCTCCCTCTGCTTCTCCCTATTCACTTGCTCCCGAGTCTACTGCTACACTAGACTCTCTTCAGACCATGCTTCGCGATCACTTCCGTTTGGAGGACGCGTGCTGGGTTGAGATGGATGATCGATGGACGCAGATGGACTACCGCACAACTCTGCAGATGAGTGCGCTCAGCAACTCCATCCACGACATTCAGTACTCCATAGCCTCCCATCCGACGATGCCGATTCCGATGATGCGTGATCCGTCTTGCGACGGTTATCACATTGACGATTCTTGGGTTCGTCGCTATCTTCATCAGACTTTTGTATTTGTCGATCCCCGTCGTACCGGCTCTAATGGTGCGGGGCCTTCACATGCTCCTTGATGGATATGGCTATCGTACTGCCACTGATGATTAGGACTATTTTTATTTTGGCACTAGGTTTCTTTTTGCTTACGTTTTTATGTTTTTAGACTCTATGGCTCAGTTTGCTCTTAGTTAGTACTACTACTTGCATGTTCTCTTTCATTATGTGGATGGTAGTTTTTATTACTTCTATATTTTTTGTCTCCATTTTTGCTGATTGTCAAAAGGGGGAAACCATTGATATTTGTCTTAGTACTATGAATTGTGAACCATTGCTAGCACTATGAATTGTGTATAATTGGATATGTATATTTGGATGAATACCTGTTACAGAAAATATCAGTTTATGGGGGAGTACGGTTGTTCAAGTATGGGGGAGCCATAATGTGTCCAGGTATGAATATTGGACACACAAATATCATGTTTTGTCAATTATCAAAATGGGGAAGATTGTTGACCCAAACAGGATCACAGTCAACCTATCTTGAAAATTAACAAAACAATATTTGTCATAGTCCAATGTGACACATCGAGCTCAAATTCAATCTACTCAGCTCAGTAGTTCAAGATCAAAGCTGCTTGAAGATTTATTATTCTGTGTATACTGGAGTCTTTATTTTTATTTGTTTTTGAGTATAGGATGATGTACGTTGGGTCATACTGAGCAACTTTGGGCTAGACATAGCTTTATAGGTTTACTTAGCCCAAAACCCAATCATCAAATAGCCCACAAAGAACATTCTGTCCGTAGGAGACCGAGTTCGGGCCGAACTCTGCCTCCACATAGAGTTCGGGCCGAACTCTGCCCCCTAAATTACAGGGTGCTGATTTTTAGGTCTTGATCATGGCAAGTTGTCCAACGGCCAAAAATTTGAATTCTTCATACAGAATTCTGGCCGAATTCTGCCTACCCCGAACCCTATAAGTAGGCCTTGGTTCCTCTCATTTCAAACAATCCAATCTTCTCTTCTTCTTCTCTTACATAGCCTATATATTAAAGAGCCTTACCTTCCTATCCACTTAGCATTCAAACTTCCCAACCGTCCAAGTTGCTCGGTACGATTCAGCTAGAAGTTTGAAGTGCAAGAAGTTGTAAGTCACTTGGAAAAGTTCAAGTTTCGCCAAAGCGATCATTGAAAGAAGTTTGGCGTGCTCTTTTGTGAAAAGGCACGTGGTTGTAACCCTATTTCAAAAATAGTGGATTTCAACCCTGAGCTAGAGCTCTCAGGCCTGGACTAGTCCTCCACGAGGAAAACCAGGTTAAAAATCTTATGTGTTTTTGCTTGCTCTCTACTCTTTATTTTCGTATTTCTTTTACTCTAATTATTTAGTTGGTGAAGAGAGTTTAAATTTTAATTGATTATTGTTATAAACTCTATTCACCCCCCTCTAGAGTTGCCTACCTGTACGTCACAGGTGTGCTTTCTTGTGATTTATGCAGGTGCTTTAGCTAAGGCCATGACTTGCGCTCTATTCTTCGAGATATTGCTTTTGGATCGCCATCTCCTTCACTCGAACAATTCAATTTCTTTGTAAAATTCTCCTTATTTAAATTACATGGTAGTGGATTTGTCTTCGCCCAATGATTGTATACATGACAAATTCAAAAGCTTTTATAAGATTATTTATTCGTGGATGAGATGTAGTCCTTGGTTACTGTATTTTACAGCTTATTATACTACGAGGGTTCTTATACTTTTATGTATACAGTTGCCATGATACGTTCTTTGTCCTACGTATTTTGGGATTGGAGTGTTACAGCGGGAAAAGGAGGTCTGAATTCGAATTCAAATAGAATGTGG